>JBBULP010001393.1:0-18745 GCA_038048775.1 Picocystis salinarum
AGAACTCACGGAAAAAGAAAGCTAGTTGAAGCCTCTCCCGTCCCCTCTTCCTCCGTGACACGGACGTGAACAAGGTACATCAGGAGACAACGTGTGTGAAAGTGTCCCCACGGACGCTTGGTAACAAACGGGGCATCAGTGCAAGTGCTTCGCCAAAGGTAAGCGTGGCAACAGTCAAGATGGAGAGAGATTGACGGTGTGAGACGCCACGATCATGGACGCGATTGTAATTTGCACGAGTGTCTAAGATTGAACAAGAGCGTCGCATGCCCGTGTGCCTTGGTGTAAGGAATTCGAACCAAAAGGCTCCAAGAGTCATTGCTTCAACCAAGCGTGCACACGAGAAATCATGAAGCATGCGCTCGAGACTTGTCTCTAGGATTGCATCCGGTTCAATTCACCATGTACCTGTGTTCGATACCTGGACTTCCACGTTTGTTGAAGTTTCAAAAGCTCAACATCAAACTTCTCTGCTTATTGAGAAAGCTTCAGATGTACTTTGATCGTTCAAACCACGAAGATTGCTTCTCCGCGGGTGGATTTGTCGTAGGATGATAATCCGTACCAACCTTGCTCAAGAGTGCGAGTGTTGGTTGGGCCTGCAAACGAGGTCGGGATCCACCCTTGGCTGTCAAATAGAAGCAATCGGCCCCTTTTGTAAGAGAGTGTGCCAACCAAAGATGGAAATCGAGCTTTCCGTCAAGCGGTGCTTGAAAATGATGCTTTTGCGACCTCGACGCAATAAAAGATGGGGCGCAGTAACATGTGTGTGAAGGCCTCATAATTTACTTCGTTGGTCACAATCTAAGTTTAAACACGCATTATCTAAGTGTGAGAGCAAGTCCGACACCACCCTCCTTTGGCGAGCGAACTTGAGAGATCTCCAACAGTAGTCATGCCGTTTCTGAACGTTGGGGATCATTTCACAACGACGAAGGATCGGCCAGTTCCTTGCCCGGTAGGAAAGAGGCACGTTGCTTCGTCTCCATCGCACCAGTTAGGCGCATTGCATCCGCACGGATAAGGACACTCTACGAGGCATCCACCACGCATCCTTTGTCCCATCCACTTGCTTTTTCATTGCGTCGCGTGCACGTGTGCTTCGTCCTTGCCATCCATCCGAGTCACATCGATTCATGGTGCGTCTCGTTTCAATCGAAACCTTTTCCAATCGTAATCGCATCCATCTTCTCTCCGCATCGAGACCTTTCCCCATCCCAATCGACCCCGTCTTCTTTCCCAATCGAACCCGAACGTGTCCCCTTTCGACCCCGGTTCCAACCGGACCCACCCACCTTATCCTCTTCCCTCGACCCGAATCATCGATATCTCTAGAGAGATATCGATTAGGCGATCGAGCGCTTGTGGAGAGGAGGGGGCGGCGCGGCCGCCACGGCCATCGTCGGCATTGGCGACACGTGTGCGCACGCACTTGGCAGGCGAACATGGCTGGATTCGCGAGCGCACCGGCGTTTCGTGCGGCATCTCGCGTGCGTGTTGGAGTGACGGCAGCCGTGCCGTCCACCAAGGAGCTGCGGGAGCTCTCCGACGCCGACGTGGAGGAACGTGTGGCCAAGGCCAAGCGCAGACTGCTCGACCTTCGCATCAAGAAAGCCACCAGACAGGTGCGTAGAACGCGTCGTGGTGGAATTCGAAGCTTGCGAGGCTGCTCGGACGGTTCGACTGACGCGAGAACGTCCCCATGTGCTGCAGGAGTTCAAACCGCACGAGTTTGCGGAGAACAAGAAGGAGGTACGATCCACGTCCGCTGCCAACTCGTGCCGCCTTGCAAACTAGCGCTCAACTCGAAAACACGCCCTCGTCTACCACAACGATGCATGAAGAGTGGTCTTAAGAGTGGCTGACCGAACTTGGGGTGGCGAACAGGTCGCGAGGCTACTCACCATCCGTAGGCAAAGGGAGCTGGAGCAAGGCATCAGCAAAAGGGATTCTCGCAAATTAAAGAACAAAGCAATGTTAGATATGGACCGCCTCGCGATGTATGCACCCCTTCCTGCAGAAGAAAAGGCTGAGGAGTCCACCTAAACCTATCGGTCTTGTGCGAAAAAGGTCTTGAGGGATAAGGATGTTGGGGACCGTGGTGTTGCCGTCACTTGGAAATGTAATACAACCTTGCATGCCAAGGTCATATGATGTAAGTAGGCCATGTCCAAAGTGTCACTATGTCGAAAATTTCACGACGAACCATAAGGAAAAGCTTGTGAGCATGATCTGCAATGTGCCACCCTCCATGCTGCGGATGGCACTGTGCTGGAGGCGGCCATCGAGCTCAGCCTTGGAGGAACACAGGAGGGAGAGCTGCAGCAAGTGTGAATACTTCATTGCTGTTTGTTCAAGATGGTGGATCCCGGGGCTTTTGGCCGGCGTCTTCATGTGATGAATCACTTTCTTCTCGCCGATGCACTGAATCCACGGGATATGCAGTTCCATTCAAGCACAGTACGGTTTCTGTTCTTATTCTTTGCCACAAGATTGCGCTGCTGGTCATACGCATCTGCTTTCGAGGGAGAAAGGCTGCACTTGAAACCCTGGGAATGTGCATGGGCTGCATCCAGGGACGCTCTAGTGCGGCTGTCGTGCACCGTACCTGCAGTAATCCTGCTGCGATTAGAAGGAACTGTCGAGTTCCCGTAGGCAGCAGGTATGAGCATGTTGCCGCTTCCTTCGCCTGGCAGTGTTGAGCGAGACTTAAATTATCCTGCAGGGGTTGTTGCCACCACGACCTCCGACTCCATTTCCATTGATGACGGAGCTTCCCTCTCGCAGTTGGACCTGCACGTCTCACCCGTATGGCAGGTGCATCTTCCGCATCACACGGATTGCTTTGTCATGTGCTGTCATTTCTCTTCCTCTTCCATTGTGTGCAAGCTTTCATTGGATTTGCTGGTGCCATCTTCCAGTCCAATCATGCTGATGGAGAACTGCTCTCAACCGGCCACCTCCGCTTTCCCCTCCATCTGCCATCGCACGCAGAGGACGGATCCATCCGTCCGTCATGCAAAGGATCCCTTTCCCCCTTCCTCGACGGGCACCGGCCAACCCTCGTCCCTTCCGTCGTCCCGTCCCCGCAGAGGCCCTCTCGCTCCCCTCTGTATCCTCTGCGGGCTTTGCTCCACCCGCCTCGGAATCCTCCACGAGTTAAGCGCGAGTTAAGTGGGAGCCATCGTGGCGCCATTTTCACGTCCATTTCGATCCGAATCGCACGTGCTTCGCGTGCGTGCTTTGCTCCTGTTCGGACCTTTTGCGACGTCGTAGCGGCGTGTGGAAGGCACGTGGGTGCGCCATGGACGAGCAAAGCCTGAGCGAGGAGCAGATCGCGGAGTTCAAGGAGGCGTTCGCCCTGTTCGACAAGGATGGCGACGGCACGATCACCACGAAAGAACTCGGCACGGTGATGCGCAGCCTGGGACAGAATCCCACCGAAGCGGAGCTGCAAGACATGATCAACGAAGTGGACGCCGATGGAAACGGAACCATCGACTTTCCCGAGTTCATCAACCTCATGGCCCGCAAGATGAAGGTGCGCAGCCGCACACACGAATGGAACCGTCCAAACAACGCGACGTGTCGCACACGCGTAAAGAAAGCGGATTGAAAACGTGGATGCGATGCACTCGAATGGACCGACCACGTCGGAGCAGTGGAAACGAAGCCGTGGAGAACGTGACATCCAAGTCCACGCGCAGACGGGAACGGTCCACGTCGTTGACGGGACGAGAACGCCTCGAACGACGGACGAAACGCTGACGCGTGCGCGACGCCGCAGGACACGGACACGGAGGAGGAGCTCCGAGAAGCGTTCAAGGTCTTCGACAAGGACGGAAACGGACTGATTTCCGCTGCAGAGGTGCGTTTGCGGAAACTGGACCCTCCTTGGAAAACGGCCCAACGTCCAGTTGAACGAACGTGGAATGATGTGTGCACGTGCTGACTTCGACCTACGACGGATGCACAACGTAACCCGCTTCGTGTGGAACATGTCCGGTGTATGGGGGAACTCGCGCTGTGCAGTTGAGGCACGTTATGACCAACCTCGGCGAAAAGCTCACTGATGAAGAAGTGGATGAAATGATCAGAGAAGCCGACATAGATGGTGATGGACAAGTCAACTATGACGAGTTCGTGAAGATGATGACCTCCAAGTAAATTAGAGTGGTAGATCCTTTCTTGCAATAATGTGAGGAGAGTCGAAGATGGCGACGCTGGTGATGGCTGCTTCCATCCTTGTATTTTATACCCAACGCCTGATTCAGTAGCACCCTGTCCCAGCGATCGCCACGCTCGCCACCATGTTTGATCGCCTGCTGCGTCTCCGAGGGATGGAAATGGAAGAGTACCCAACGCAACAGCACTGTCTGTGCAAAGCACTCTATTGAAACCTGATGCCTTCCACCAGGTCATTCCACGAAAGGCATGGATAAAAAAGGCTACTCCCAGGAGCTCCAGTTTGTGGGCTTAGCCTGATCCCATCGCCCAGAAAGAAGCGCCGAAGACGACGGCTTCTGTCTTGGCTGGCCGTCTATTCGCATTGCCTACGATGCCCCCAAATTTCTGCCCATATGTGCTCTCTTTTGCTCAGATGCATTCACATGCTTGCAAGACAAGCGCACCCATAGAACTCTTCTTCTTCCATTCACGATGACTATTAGTTGGGCACATGGACCTCCCAAATAATCATAGGGCGCTTCATTTGTGTGAGGATCTTTCCTTTCTTAGTCCTCGCTTCGCCGGTTTTATGAGCTCTGGTAGACTATGTACCTCGATGTTCTTTCCACCCGGATCCTGCCACATCTCTTCTATTCCCGTTGACTTGTTGTCTGCCTCGAATCCATCGAACAAAAAACTAGGCATCGCTCGTGGAAGAGCCAAGTTTCTCGCTCAGATGGAACCTCACACAAACATTGGCTCCTCCTTGCACGTGCTATCTATCTATCCACCGCTTCCACGTTCCACGCCGGATGGATTCCTCTTTCTCCTCCTTCCAAGAGTCTTCATTGTCCGTATAACCACCTTTTCTCACCACCATGGCCACTTGAGCTTCCTCTGCAAAAACAACACGTGAAAAACAACCAAGGGGATGGATGTTTTGGATCGAGTTAAGTCGACTCGTCCGTGAACAGGTCGCGAAGCGGACGCCATTCCGACGCCGCCTACGCATCCGCAACGCTTCGCACGGCCGAATAGACGCGTGCCCAACTTGTTGGAGAGGAAGACGTGACGTGTTCTGCTTGTCCCACTTTGCTGCAAGCGCGGGAGCTGCAGCACGAGAAAGGGAAAGGTTTGCATTCGGAAAATTGAGGGCCAGACTAGTTGGAGAAACTGTCTGCAAAACGACCAGAAGAGGCTGCAAATGGATGCAATTCTCTCGCTGCGTGGTTAAGACAAGAATCTTTGGGGGCGAAAAGGACAAGTCCACGTGAAAACAAGCCAGCAGTATGTCCAGACGGTGTACCCACAACACCAGGCTCAATCAGGGTGCACTCTGGCTCGCCGCTTTGGAAGCAGAGTACTCCACTGTCATTGAAGGGAATGCGCAAGTTGGTCCAGAGTCCTGCATGATGTCTTGTCTCTGTTGCGGTAGCCTAGTTGCTGCCACCTCTGCCATCTCCCATTGCTGTGGCGGTTCTGGTAGAAACAGGAGGCCGGTGCTGCTGGATTTGAAACGAGGTGCACTGTTTTGCTCGGCATGTAGCAGCTTTTTGGGTGGTGTACGGAGCCTCAAACCGAAAAAAAGCGAGGGGAAGAAGAAGAAAGGTTTTGGTCGCCGCAGATCTGTAACCGCTTCGGAAGAATCCATACTCCGGCAAGTCTCACAACCGCTGAGGCCAAAGGATGGACATCCTTTGGGTTTGCGTGGATTGGTGAATTTGGGGAATACTTGCTTTGCAAGTTGTATACTGCAAGCCCTGTTGCAATCTCCTCCTTTGGTCTATCACTTTCTGAGCGACAAACACAGCCCTTTGAATTGCCCTCATAACAGCCTCGAGAGTGAACAAGACGAAGCAGACAGTGCTTCAGATTCGGAAGGAAAATTTTGCATAGCGTGCGCCTTTGATCAGCTTTTCAGGGAAGTGTATTCAGGACAGCGCAGACCTTACAATCCCAGTGACTTTCTGATAGACTGGTGGAACTGGGCAGGATCACATGCAGGGAGCCTCGCAACTTATCAACAGCAAGATGCACATGAGTTCTACCTATCTGTTCTCAGCGCACTTCACAGTGCATTGACCCACCCAGAAAAGGGAAAGTCAACAGCTTTAGAGGGGGAAGGAAATAGTATTGATTCCTTCAGGGAGAATGGGAAGGGATTTCATTCTCCATGTTTTCCCGGCAGTCCACACTCGCATGATAATGCTAGTTGGCAACTGTTTGCATTTGGTGGAGAGTCCTCCATCATCACAAAGTGCTTTTCTGGAGTATTGAGATCAGATGTCACATGCGAAGAATGCAGATTGACCTCTACGAACTTCGATCCATGCTTAGATATACCAGTGGACCTACATCCATCCATATCAAAGACGGAAAAAAGCAATGGTGTCACGAAGGTTGAAAGCTGCACTTTGCAAAAGTCCTTGGAACATTTTACCAGTGTCGAGAAGCTATGTCATGGAGAAAAATATTTTTGTCACTGGTGCAATGGACCCCAAACATCTGTCAAGCAGATGTCTATCAGCAAACTGCCACCCATTCTTTGCATGCATGTCAAACGCTTTGAATATGCAGCTGCCCAGCAAAAATTTACCAAATTGGATGGGTATGTTGCATTTCCCTTGCAAGGTTTGGACATGAAGCCGTACATGTCGTCAACTGTGTTGGGGGAGCAGGTGCTGGGGGCTCACAATGGCCCTTCTCTTGATGACAGAGACCATCTTTACGATCTCTACGCTGTGGTCTCCCACAAGGGCAAGCTTACAGGAGGGCATTACATTGTCTACATCCAGTCTGCTGGTTCATGGTACTGCTGTGACGACGCGTGGGTGACAAGGGTGGATGAAAAGGATGTTGCCAGTTGCCAGGCCTACCTGCTTTTCTACATCCAGCAGCACCTGCTTTGATTCGAGAAAAGCTTTATACAAATAATTGTCGTGCCCATGTGCACTAGGCCAAGCGAATAATGAAACGGCCTCGCTTGCAAGTCAGGCATATTGAGTCAAGAGCAAACAACCAACAATGTTTTTTATGCTCCCCATCCAAGTCTCAGCGCTTCTTTGCCATGGTGGTGATAGCTGGGAAGTAAATACACAGCATCTTCAGTTGAAGGATATCCCTTTACTTTCTGAATCCATTGCCTGCTTTGTTCCTTCAATGTAGTGTCCTCCTTGCAATGCATGATGTAAGTATTCTGTCAAAGAATGCGATTCAAGGTCAAGGTAAGAGGTTGATCTCCCAATTGATGGGCTTCCCTGTCGCTTCTCTCACGCAAGCACATCATAACACGCCTTCGATTCTGTAAGTTGCATCCAAGAGGAGTTCGCTCTTCGTGTACTTGTGCATTTCAATCACAACAATGATTGCCAGAAGGGATATGCGATGTTGTGATCGAATCGATATTGATACAACTTACATGCATGAGTCCTAGGTAAAGACTCTTCAGCCTTACCACAAGTTGTGCCGATGCAAGATCCGGCGATCCATACACTATCATGGCAATCCGCATGCACATGTACCAAGGATTTTGCAAGCGAACCAAACTCCCATTCGGTCAGCATTTTCTTCGAATGCTTCGAGCTAACTATTTGTACTGTGGTGAACCATATGCGTCTAAAGAGTTGTTGATACCATCTTTCAATTGTAAGAGATTTTTGAAAAGGAAGTCTGCCAACTATTGTCATATGAGATTCAATGGGGTTTCTGAAGATTTTCGACCCTTTGCAAGATAACCATGTTGTTATCATCAAAAAGAGGGTGGATGGTACGTGGTCGCTCATGTGCTAGAACTTGACGCTTCGATGACCATTTCGTTGGCTTGAGGTGCAATGCAAACAAGTGAGATCCATCGAGTTGCTAGCAATGCCCAAACTCTTTTGGTCAAGCTTTTGCTTACTTGGTATTTCAAATACACAAACCAATAGTATTTTCGGTGTCGACCATGCAGGGCCGAAGTTCCATTGCCTTTACTTTGTGTGGAGAAACGCATGGCTATCATGTCGAGTTGGTTCACTTCTTGGAGGAAGTGCCATTGTTTTGGACTTGCCGTTGCAAAGGCCATGTGAGTTGTGATCCTAAGTTTCCATTGAATGCAAAATTCACAAGAACACTTCGTAATTGCAAATGCACTAACAAACGATCTACAACATCCCAAGAAGATGTTCTAACATTCTTCATTTCACAAACTAGTGAACGTGATGGGCAAGCATTGAAACGTTTGCTTTGTTGTGATGTAGTCGTGCCCATCAATCTTCAAGCATTCGACACAACCGCAATTGCCAAGAAATACTTTTCCGGACTATTGAGCAGATTTTAAGGTCAAGCACCATGTTATTGACAACATCCATTCTTTCTCTCAGAATCTGCTTGGGCTGTTGACAAAAGGTTCGATAATTTGCTTGAATCTTTTGCCCCAAACTTAACAATTGCAACATTCTCTCAAAAGTGGATTGGATTGGTCACTTGCATTTTCTAGAGCATCTTTCTTGCCAATTCCCATTTGCTCGGTAACGAGGAGAGGTTCCTCACGCCGAAGAAAAAGATGCCGGTTTCTCTTGCACGTAGAACGCATGCCCGAGTGATGCACAAAAGATTTCGCTTGGTTTGAAGATCATGGACACCTTGACGACTACATTGCGCATTGCATTATTTTACATTGGGGTGGTTTGGATGCATGTACCCGACCGCGTCATACATGTGGACTCCTTACTAATCATCCGCTAACACCTCGCGAGCAATCCTCTGCACGCACACAATTTGCTGTTGAAGAAGAGCAACCCACGTGGTCACGCACGCTTCCGCTTCATGTGTGCTAGAATCTCGCTCTTCGTCGTCATCTTTCGTGCATTTTCTTGTGACGTTTCCCCTATCTTGCAAGCAACTGGACTTGTCTAATTCCTCTCGAGTACCATCGTACATGAAATTGCTTCTTGTGCGAACGGGGTGGGAACGAGTGGCTTCAGATCCCTGCCACGTTGGCAGAGCCACGTGCAGTGCAACTTGTCTGATTCCTGCACTTGGAAGCTTCGAGAACACGACGTTGGGTCCACGTCGACGCATCGTTTCGCGTGGCGGCTTGGACGTGCGAGGAGCTCGGACGACGGTCGTGCAAGGATGGCGCTCCGCTTGCTGTACTTTCCCCTCCGCGGACGTGGCGATTGCATCCGCGAGATCCTGCACGCGGCTGGTGTCCCTTTCTCGGAGGAGACGCCGGAGTACGCGGCGTTGAAAGCTGGTGCAGGTTCGCAGACGTATCCGTTCGGCCAGCTTCCTGTGCTGGTGGATGGTGAGTTTCACGTTGCGCAGCAGGACGCCATCGTGCGTCATCTTGCACGCAAGCTGTCCCTCTACGGCAAGGACGAGGTGGAGATGACCGTGGTGGACATGGTGCTCTTGGGCGTCGAAGACATCCGTCGCAAGTACCTGGACCTCGTGTACGGCCGAGAGATGGAAGAAACTGCCAAGAAGGAATACGTTGCCAAGCACGTGGATCCGTCCTCCATGCACGAGAGAGTCAGCGGAGCGCACTTCGCGTACCTCGAGGCCATGCTCGATCGACATGCTGGCAAGAGCGGATACGCGGTGGGAGAAGGTTTCACCGTGGCAGATGTGCTGCTGTTCGATATCGTGGATGCGCACCTGAGGCCTGCCATGTGTCCAGAAACAATGCGTGCCCATTACCCGAAGCTTATCAAGCATTACGAGTTCGTGTCCCAGATGAAAGGGATCAAAGAATACCTGGAAGGACCCACGCGTCCGTCCAAAGTCAACGGCAACGGTTTGGGTTGAAATCGGATGGTCGACGTGATCACCGGCCGCAATCTGCGTGCCAACTGATGGACCAGAAGTGGGGACAACACCGAAATGGTGAACAGATTTTGATGCAAATACAAGTGATTTGAATTCTTCTCCTTCATGACCAGGTGGTGAAAGTGCACGTGTGGTGATGGGTGGTTGCAAAGTGATCACAGGCGCTGCTCCACTTTATCGATGACAGATCTTGCGTGCGCGAGTTGCTGCCTCAAAGAAGCCTCTGTGAAAGTCGAGGACTCCTGGTTGGAAGACAACCTTGCCGCTAAGTCCTGCAGCTCCATCACGATGGAGGAAATCATACCGTGCTTTCCCTCCTGCACACACTCCTTGCCCTGTGACGCATATAATCCCGCTAATCTTTGTTCCAAACGTTTCAAGTCCTCGCAGACCCTCCATTGCTCTTCTTTGCTGTTCAATGAACAACCTTGCGTTCGGTCGCCATTAAGGTACACCTCCAAAACTGCGGGAAAGTCACCCTGCTCTGGAAAGGCCTTGTCGTGGTCGAAGAAAGCCATCCCAGAATCTGGCAGCAACCTCCGTAAGTCTACTCCGTATGCGGCCGGGGATCTTGAAAATTCTACGAAAGCTGTCATGACCACGTGGGCAACTACAGGTTCCTCCACTTTAAACATGAAGTGCCATGCTTCGATTGGCAAACTCATCTGGTTCTTGCCAATCACCAAATGTGCCAAAAAGAGGGCAAGGCTAGATCGGTCGGACGTGGGGCACCATTGCTGGTCCCACATTGGCCGACACAGCGTGAGTATTTCTCGCTTCGTTCCCTCATCTAACCCAACAACTAAGAAGTCTAGCAGATGATTATAGGCATCCACAGCACAAGTGCCACAGTACAGAGTTGGAATTCGTTGCACAAAGTGGTCCTTTGCCAGCATTCTGGCTCTGCCAAACCACTTACCATCTGGCATCAAGATAGCCACAATCTTCAAGAAACGAAAACCACATGCAATCTGCATGAGCCCCCCTGCCTCTAACCTATTTTGTACTTTCAGTCCTTCAAGAACATTGAGTGTTTCCACCGCAAGGCGCTCAACTTCAGCAATTGGAAGTGGAAGGCTCCGTGATCTAATCCTGCTTTGTGCTTCGACTATCGCTGACAAGAAGAGAAGCTGGCCAGGGGAAGTGTCCCGTTCGGCAAACTTCTGCCCAAGAAGCTTTGATACCCTTTCTTGTAAACATGGGCTGTTGGATTGCACCACAATTGTAACAATGAAACTTGCCACTCTTTCCAGCTGCAACGGAGGGCATCTCACATGATCTGTGCTGTGACGTGCAAGTTTCTCCAAGACTCTCAAAAGTGCACTGCAATGAGCATACACTAGTTGCTCGTCTACTTCATGACAAATGTTGAGCCAAGTCGTTGCAAAACAATGGTGCAGAGCGACATCAGTTGATAGAAGGCCTTCAAGCGAAAGTTTTTCAAAGCAATTCCACAGCAATACCTCTTGCCTGCGTATATCTGGAAGTTTGTCCTCAAAGTCCAGAATTGCTCTTGCAAACCAAGCAAGAAAGTCCGACAGAACTGGCAAGGCGCTTCCATCATAGGGCTCTACCACACCAAGAACATTGTTCACGAGCATGGGAAGACATTCATGTAGGGCCTTTGTTATTATATGGCAGGACATCGCAAGAACCTTTGTGACAGTAGTTGGGATATCTTGGGAAGAAAATGTTCCACAAACGGTAACGAGTCCAGCAAACAGACTGCCCATTTCTACTTTGCTCTCCTGGTTATCCCTCAGAGTGAGTTCTAGGAACTCTAAAGCAAGCTTTTGTGAGCTTTCCATCGAATCAGAGGATGCTGCAAGAGCGTCCCTGGCTGTCCTATGCAAGAATATCAAAAGGTTGTTGCAAACAAGAAAAGCAAGGTCCTTCTCAAGATACAAGCTCTTGAATGTCATTTCCATGGTTAGACGAATAAGCATTTTCCAGGTCTCTTCCTCTCGCCCATACAGGACCTTGCAATTGTGCTCCACAAACTTGCACAAGTGCTGCAACCAAAATCTCACCACCTTAAGTCCTGCAGTAAAGGCTTGGACACCTCCTCCTGGAACGTTGCTCTCGACTGTGATGCTCTCCCTTTCGTCTCCCTGCCTTCCATTTGACTGCAGAAGACTCTCAAAAGTAGTCAACACCCTCGTACAAAGCAGACTGTGCACCTCTGCAATACTGAAGTCCGTGTGCTTAGACCAATCAGGGTGTTGGCAATCGCATAGTCCCAGCTCTTGAATCCGTGCCAATCTGGACCAAGCAAAGTTGATGATGAAGTAGCTCTTCAAAGGCCCTTCCATATGTTCTGTCGAGGACGAGTTGATACCAATTCTCAGCAAGCAATTCCAAATCTGTACCATGACGTTGGCTGGGAGTCCTCCTGGACCACCCACCCCGCGGTGATGCTGAACCTCACCCAGGACAGCTTCCAGAAGTTTCAAAGAGCCTGCAATCGCAAGCTTCTGGACCACTTCTTTGCAGCTTTGCACGTACTTTTCGTCTCCAACCGCGTCTCGCCATTGATTCGAGAACGCGATTTTTTCGGTGAAGAAGAGAGGGGGAACGACGATGGGACCCAAAGAGTCCAGGAGCAGGTCCAGCTGTCCTTGCGTTTCAAATTTGCCGACGCTCTCGCGTAGTTTGGCGAGAACTTCGGCGAGCGTTTGCACGGTTCCTTCCACAAAATTCCACAGATCGATCTCCATCCGATCTGCTTCGAGATCCACCACATCCGGAGAGACCACTTCTCCCAGAGCTTCGCACAGCTCCTTCACGACGGTCTGCACGGCGTCCAGGGCCTGTGGCGGCACCTCTTGCAACGCTTCGGCGGCTTGTCGTCCTCTTCTGACCGTGTCTGCATCTCTGCATCCCTTGAACTCCCGCACGAAGACCTCCAGATCCCTCCAGGACACGTGAGGAGAGGCCACGCACGCGGCCATGCTGCGCGTGCTGCGCTCGTTTGAAGCGCAGCAGGCAAAGCACGAGTTAAGTCGACTTAACTTGAGGCGTGGGATCGACCCAGGCTGGCTGGACCGTCCCGGATCGATCCCACCACCGAAGTTAAGTAGAGTAAACACCTCTCGTCGTCTGAGCAAACCCTCTCCGTTCCAAAGTTAAGGAAGGTTTACCGAAAGAAGACCACGGGTGCGAGTCGTGGCCGCTTGGGAAAAAAGCGCGTGCGCAGATTGCGAAAGACGCATTCGGTGGAATGGAAATAGAACAGACGTGGGAATCGCGATGGAATTTGCGACGAAGGCGCGTCCTTGGCGGTCCATGCACGGACAAGAGCACGGACATGGAGTGAAGTATCCAACACGGTCACAACTCATTGACTAGGGTAGATTGGCTTGTGAGAAGACAAGGATGCATGACAAGATGCCGAATCCACCGCGAGTGATCCACCGGTTTCACATATGCGTTGCACGTGTGCTTTCGATTCTATCGGACGTAGGTGGTTCTTTCATCTTCCGTGCTCATTGAAATCACATCCTCTTCAAAGGAGGGCCTCTATTTGTTGGCCTTTGGCGCTCAACCAACCGTTCAAGGGGTGTTTGCCAAGGGAAACGCATCTTCGCAATGGAAAACACGATCTCAAGATCTTTTCAAGAGGGGAAAAGCCGTGCAATTTGCGGATGGGGCCACCCACTCGACGAATTCATCACGCGTGGAGTTTGCACCCACCACACCTGTCCATTCCTCCCGCACACCTCAGGGTTCCTTCGTCCACGCGGGCAGGCGCCTCCATCGGGTGCGTCCTCCACCTTCGTGGGCGTTGGTGCGCGTTCCAAGACGAAGCTTCACACGTTGGTCCGTGGTCGTCCACGGTGTTGCCACGATCGTTCCCCCCTTGCACTCCAAACGCGGGAAATCTCGTCCGAACCGAGCCCTCGGGGTCGGTTGAACCACCTCTGCGTGCGTTGTTTCTTCCCACCGTTTTTTCTCCGTCCTCTCTCCGCATCTCGTTCCGATGAACCGCAGTCGCTGCGGAGGTTTCCCGCCCGTCCGTCCGCCCGGGGCGCCTCTCCTCTTCGCCGCCTGCCCTCGTGCGTCCCTCCCTTCCGTTTTCTCTCCCTCCCGTCCCTCCGATCCCCCCGTGGCCCGTCGAGGCTGGCGTTGTGGTGGCTGGGCCAGGACTCCTGGGTCCGAGAGGGGGACGTGGCCGAGACGTCCACGGTGAGAGCGCCTGAGCGTGTGTGTGCGTCGCCAGCACCCTCACACGCGTGTCCCACGCCACGTCCAGCCAGTTCGTGTGGCACCACACCGCAGCAGCGTGGAAGGTGGGCACAGGCAGCGTTCGTACGTGGGGCACGAGACATGCACGCCCACGTGCAGAGGCAACTGGGACGTCCCTCGTCGAGGAAAGGGATGGAGAAGAGAGGGACGAACCGATGGAAAAGCCAGCGGGACGTGGTCGCGAATGCCGTGCGAAGCAGAAACCGCGCCGGTGGTTCGCTGTTCGGAAGAATTGGAGAGTTCCTCTTCGAACCCAATCCGGTGGAAGAGGTGCGCAACGTCGACACGCCAAAGGTGGAACGGGCGTTCCACCCAAGAGACCTCGTGTCCACTGCCGACCGGATCAGAGGAGCAACAACTGACCGTGAACGCGAACGGAACGTACGACGTTGCAGCTCAAGTACTTGGAGTACGCACAAGCGAACCCTGAGGAAATGTACGTGCAGGAGGTCGAAGATACCCCGTACGAAGAAAAAGACACCAGCCTATTGAGGCTCGAACCAGAAACCTTCGACGAAGTCTGGGAAGACGCAGTCGAAGCACTCCGACAGCGGAAAAGCGTCGTCTTGTCGACGAAAAACATGGTGCGTGAGAATTGCGACCTCCACGAAACATGCAACGTAACTGCAGCAAGGGAGCGAATGGCTGACATAGAGCACGGGTGCTGGCCTTGGTTGAATTTAACTGCCGTCGCGCTTGTTTGTGCTACTCACGAGTGCAGGAACCAGGTAGCGCTCAGCATGCCATTGATTTCTTATCTGGTTGTACGCTGGTGCTTTGGGGACAAGTAGAGGATCTCGGGAATGGTTTATTTATGTTTGTGACTCCAGATGAAGAGGTACGCGATCGTGAATTGCTCGACGCTTGAATTCCCACTTTGGACTGTACGAAAGCACCGTGAGCGTGATCCTGGAAAGTCGAACTTCACGGAGTAGATGCTGACCGTTGGGTGTGCACCAGACGGACACTTGGAGCCACGCTGGAGAGGGAAAGTACACGGAGGAATTGTTTGGATTCAGCACGTTTGGGAAAACTACCGCAAGGTAAAATTGGGGCTCTACCCTACCGCGGCGTTTAGATCCCAATTCGCGACGTTTGGGTAGACGAATCCGAGTGGATGCCGTCCCCTAGTTTTCCTGTATCATACGGATGTGCCAATGTACATCTTCTCGACCTTGTAACGTACATCTTCCCTCGTGCTTGCCAGTACTATCGACAGTTTCATGGTGCATTATCCCTTGCGCCCTCGAGGTTCCATATATCCTGGAGACGGATCTCCTTTCGCCCACGTCTGGGCATCTCCACCACAATTCCTCCGGCCGATCCACGATGCGTTCGAGCGCGCTGCGGAGCCCAACGCGTGCGCTCGTCCGCACGTTGTTCACGTCCGAGCAGACACCTTTGTACGCGACGCACGTGCCTCTTTCGCCGGTGGCACGAGCGTTGTTGTCTGCAGGAGCGGCGGTGGGCGCGCTTGCTTCGCCTGCTCGTGCGGATTTGGTGGCCACCTTGGGCGAGACCACGGGTCGCGTCGCCTTCGAGCGCATGAGAGAACGCATGAAGAGCAGCGAATCAGGTCGCAAACTCCTTCACGAACGTCCGCTGCTGAACTCGAGCGTGTTGGAGCGGTGCGGTTCGCTTCCAGACGGCACGTTTGGACGTTCCTATGCGTCGTTCATGGAGCGACGTGGGTTCGACGCAGACGCTCGTCCGCCGGTCCGATTCGTGGACGACGAGGAGCTCGCATACGTGGCGTTCCGCGTGCGTCAAGTCCACGATCTATGGCACGTGCTTTTCGGTTGTGGGACGAACGCACTGGGCGAGTTGGCCCTGAAAGCCTTCGAATTCTCTCACACCGGTCTGCCCATGGCGTTTTTGAGCGTGGCTGGCGCACAGGTGCGCCTCTCGCGGTTCCAACGGCGACGTCTCTTCACCGAGTACGTCCCGTGGGCGTTGCTGGCCGGACGACGTGCGGTGGACTTGGTTCCCATCGCCTACGAGGACCACCTGCACCAAGACTTGGCGTCTCTCCGGCAGCAATGGCGCATCACACCTGCACCGCCAGGCACCGAGCATCGGTGATCCACCGTTCCAGATCGACGCGACTGCGCACCTGTCCACAGCACACGTAATTGAGACGTCTTCCTCTCCGCCATCGCTTCCTGGGACCTTCCCGCCCCCTCCGCCCATGGACCGACGGTCCCCCTCTCGATTGCTCACGCAGTCCTCGCGGTCTTCACGGTCCCCGTGCTGCGCGTGCTGCGCTCGAGCCCGGAGGGTTTTCTTGGCAGAGGGAAGCACGCTCCCGGGGGGGAGGCGAGGAGAGAGAGGGGGGTCAATTTGCCCGGCCACGTCCGGATCGGTCGACCAGCGATCGTCTCGCATACCGCGTGTGCGCGACCGCACGTGCGTGCGAACGCCGCGTGTGCTCGACGCCTGGAGGCGGAGGCGGGACGAAAACGCACGTGGAAAGGCGGAAAGGAAGGGAAGTGGGCGATGGACGCGCCAGCCGGCCCGGCCGCGGCATCTTACGGGGTTGGATTGCCCGCGACAACGCGTCCAATGTCCGCACCTCCACCTTTGGTGGCCAAGAAGCTGGTGCCGAATGACGCGAAGATGTCCACGCCATCTCATGTGGTCATTTGTAGCTTCATTCCAACCCGCGCCTTACCACGTTCGGAAGGAGGGGACGCTCAATTGCTGCCCAAAGACGCCATCGCACGCCTTCCGAACTTCTTGCAAGAGAAGCTCGAAACGAAACGAGACGTCCCAGTTCCAGTACGAACAGTAATTATGGAGCTGGATGGATCCGTCGTAAGCTTGCCAAGAACGGATGCTTTGCGCTTTAAGGACGTTTCTGCGGATGGGAGTGTTCAAATCAAGGTCAGTGGACTTGGAAAGCTGTTTCGAGAGGTGAACCTTTGTGCAGGTGATGCTGTTGAGATCCGCAGGTCCATCACAAGCGACGTGCAAGATCGTACCAATGAGAGATTACTCATTTACTTTATCCGCAAAAATAAGCTGATTAAACCAGTGCTGGATCTGTCAGATGGGGGAAAGGCTGGTATTATCAGCAGGGCGAAGGTACTGCATGAAATCCAGGGATCGGGCATGTTGCTGCCTCCGCCACCTCCAGAAGGGTCATCAGCAAACGGATATCTATTTTCCTGCGCACTAGAAGGGTCATTGGCACCAACAAGCATTGAGCAGAACAAAGTGCTGAGGTTCATCTTTCGATGTCTTTTGAAGGACCATTCAGAGGGGCGATTTGTCTACCTTCTCCTTGCAAGTGACAAAAGTACCGGAACATCCATTTTTGCTCTATCTCATCCGTTCGAAGCAAGGCTGGCTTATGATGGGCTGGATAGCTTCATTGCACGCTATGACTTGAAGCCTGGCGACTTGTTGGATCTTTACGCAGCTAATGGTCGCATTTTCTTGGGATGGAGAAAGCGAGTGGTTACTGAATATGGCGAGGCATATGGAAGCAGCAAGGCCCGTTCACCTACGGATGCTGCTCAGGCCCCAGATGTGAGCATAAAAGGTTACTTTTACCTGTTTACGCTCAAGTCGGCATGCGTAAACAAAGTTTCCGAAACCTCTCTTGAATTGGATAGGTTTGACTTACCTGGATGGGCTGCCACTTGCCTGGCTACTGGCCATTTGCAAAACGTGGGTCAGATACAGAAAGGCCACGGCATGGGAAACTCTCAGGGGACTTTTTGCCGTGTTTCTGTTGCTACTATTGACTTGGCCACTCTTGATATTGAAAAGCACATCATGATTTTTAAGAAAAAGCCGTTTGGGTATGTGCTGCAAGGTCCCAGGGGAATAGTTCCTGCACAATTTGCTGATACTCCTTTTCAGATGCATTTTTATTCCCAAACTGCGGGTAAGCGGCTTTTGATTGCCTTTGAAAGGATAAAGGGCCCAGGCTTAGCTAAGCAGCAAGGAACCAATGAATGCATCCAGAAAGTGCCAAATGACGATCCTAATTCTGCCCCTTCTTCACTTCGGAAATCCCATGCCTTGATTTCAGCAGAAGTTGGCATAGAAGTGGTAGAAAGAGAAGCAACCCCAAGAGAAGCAATCACGGTTAAGAGTGTTCCAGAAAAAGAGTGTGAAGTACATCAATCTGGTCCAAACATTGCTTCGCGTCCTAACTTAACTGTCGGTCCTTTACCACCACTGAACAACGATCACAAAGATGTCTCTAAACATATCGGAAACTCCAAAGAGTGGAACAAAAGTGAAGATGCTCGAAACGTTTCAACTGTGAGTACACCCTTTACTGCATCTGTTAAGGATGATGAGGACTGCAAACACTTGGAACTGCGAGTTCCTAGTGCAAAAGAACATGCACAGAAAGGCAAGAAAGGCCGCTCTCCCTCTCCCGTGGAGGATATGGAGGATGGCAAGTGTGCGCCTGCGGTAGTCCCTGGCGCTTCAGAAGATGTGCAGACAGCCGAGAAGGGCCGCTCTCCCTCTCCTGTGGAGGATATGGAGGATGGCAAGTGTGCGC
>JBBULP010001400.1:0-27330 GCA_038048775.1 Picocystis salinarum
CAACTGGGGGAAGTACTTAACCCTCTCCCAGTCGCATCTTGTAATTAAGTTGATCTTGACCTCGAAGGGAGAGCCGCCTCCCAAGCGTCTCCTCCACCTCCGAGGCAACTTCCTCCGCACCGGCGGAGTTCAAGAGCAAGGAGCTTCGCTCCTAACAGGAAAGTTGCAATGCCTTTTCACCTAGTGCGTTGCTCTTGCTCACAAAACGTACGGTGCCTATGCATTGTGCAAAACTTACTTTTTCTCGAAGCCGTTTTGAACTTTGAATTTCGTAAATCGATGATTGCGTACGAAATCAGAGAGCAAACTTTAAAACGGTTCCTTCATTAAAAGAAGCAAGCAACATAAATAGATTCACATAATGGAATTATTCGAAAAGAGGTGTGAGGATGTGGGCCAAGAGAACTTAAATCCAGAAAACATCATCGTCTGAAACCTATCACTTAGGTGCTCCTCAATTTCGTCGTTTTAGAGGTGCGAGGTGTGGTATGATGTTACTTCTTTCGAAGAGGCAAGTTTCCCTATGAGTGTTAGTTTGAATTTTATTGCCATCGTACGGCTTTGGTAGCATGGAACATCATCTCAACAAAATGATGTTTACGGAGTAGAAGCTCCTTTGGGAAGTTAGCCATAGATTTTGCGCCTTTGTAAACAGTACTATGATCGGGCTTCCTTTTTCAAGAGAGACACTTTTGCTAAAGGATAGGTTTTTAGCAACGTATGGCTTTCCAAGACTTTGACCTTGCATTGTTCTCTTTGACAAAATAAAAGTTGTGAATTGGGATATATTCATATTGCTCTCGTCTGACATTGGTTGCCATGGAACATCGCCTTTTCTACATACTGCACTTCCAACCAACATCCTATGCTATGACATTTCTATCTATACATTGGCTTTAAGGCAAGGCCGTTGCCATCAAGTTAATCAATTGATTACTAAGACATCTAGTACACCGATCGAAGCATGACTTTAATTCCAAATAGTTACCATTCTAATGCTCTTCTTATCCGGGAAAGAGGAGGGATGGCAATGTCGCAGTTTGTTTTATATGTAAAAGTCAATGTACTCATAAAGGCAACAGTGCGATATAGGAACAATTGTCTAGTCTATGATATGAAGCCCCTAATCGAATCAAAACCAACACCCATGAAAGGAATAGGAATGTAAACAAGCGAATATACCTCTAGCATTGTATACTTCTTGTAAAACTACAAATTGCGGGAAACGAATGCTAACTTTGATCATCGGCGCACTCAGTCGTTAGATTGTACGTCCAGTTACAAAAAATATTTTTTTGTTCGTTGATTAAAGGGATGGTCGGTTGTATGGCTTCATACAAGGATTCACGTTGTGCAAGCCTAGAAAGAGCAATACATGCTATTTGCATTGCCATGCTTACTCGGGACATACGGAAGAAAACGAAAGAAAAGGTACCATTTTCGATGTCGTTAATAGACTTGGATGTTTGTTTCACATGATCCACGAATTAAGAGGAAGTTGCGTATTTTGTGTAAAGCAAGCTTGCTATAGGTACGAGATGTTGAATGCCGCATTGCCCATGGAAATAGAAGCAAAATTGGAAATGTACCAAGACCAAGTCAAGTGTGAACATCCATCGCTTCGATCTATAAATAATGACAAAGCTTGTGGTTATTGCGGCAATGGAGGTACATGTGTAAAATTGCCGAATGAAAGTCACCTACCTTCTCTACTTCGCTTGTACGTACAAACGATTATATGTGGTACGCCGATGTAGGTAGCGCTTGCTGCTCTATTTTTCCTCGTGCTTGTTTGTTTTTCATCCTCTCAAGTTGGTGACAATTCGGAACGTTTCTTGAGCAAGCATAAGAAATCCTCCCTACTGTTTCACATTGAGGGTACTAAATCAGTCTCAGGATGGAAGAGGCCAAGCATAGTCGCCTTGCTCACATGTGTCTTGAACGGTCCAAATGTAATGTATAAAAGAGCATAGAATGGCCGAATTGTTAGTTTCGTGTGGGTTGTACGTCGGTATGCATCATATATATCCTAGACTTCTCATGGAAGACTAACGAGGGGCACGTTTCAAAAATGAAAAAAGACTTGTACGTATACTCTCAATCCCTCAATTCTCCTACGAAAAAAATGAGTACGCATGTGGAAATCCATGCTTGGAACACACAATGACAAGAGCTGTATTGTCCCAAGCTTTCAAACCTCGCAAGTATCGTTTGATAATGTGTAATACCCATGGGGATCGTGCTCGAAAGTTGCGACGACAAAACCATCTTCCCGCTACAGCATTTGCCTTTTGTTTTTAGAAGGCGAAGTGTTGTGCTTTTCTTCGGAGGCAAACAAGTCACAGGAAGAATGTAGGAAGATGTTTCATACAAGATCAGTGAACAAACAGCTTCCTCAATGTGTCAGCACGCATATACACAATCTTGAAGATGGCGATCGCCTAAGCTTGACAATTCGAACATGATGCATTGGAATGACTTCGACTAGATATAACTTTTCCAACTTCAACCCTTCTCTACACGGAGAATGAAGCATTGTAGAAATCGAGGATGTGTGCCACGTGCTCCACATTTTTCAAGGTTGTATTACATTCGATGGTTGTATCCATGATGTGAATTGGGCCTTTTTCGCATTCCTTCGCCGTGGTACTCCTTTATAAACAAAAGAGGGATAGGTATAGAGTCTATCCTTTGACCGTACGATCCAAAGAACATTAAACTCCCACTTCTTGCGCTTGATGTAAAATACGGAGATAACTAAAATGTTTAAACGATTCTAGGATTGCGAGGCCGGTACAAAATAGGAGGATCACGATAAGGGCCGACACAAATGGAACTCGGCAAACATCCTCATAAAATTTGTAGAACCGAGCAATTTTCGAGTTTGCTTGATCTATTTCAAGGCACACAATGTTAGGGGCGAGTACGATTAGACATTCGGGAAGCTTACTTGGCGTTTACCGTCAACATTCGAATGAAGAGTTGCTTCTCAATCAAAAAGGGTACTTCTTCATCAAATTTCCATTCACCGGTTTGGTGCACACCTCACAACATTACAATGGTACGACATGGAGTATGAGGTAGATTGAAAGCCGATAGACAAGAGTATATCAAGCAAAAGTAAAACTTATTGCTAGCAAGTTGGGGGAATATCGCATGTCATGCATCGCACACCTCTAGAGATGATCTAATTCGAATGAAAGCCCTTGCGGCTGATGGCATTCATACACACTTGGGCCACATCACGGATGTAATGATACTTCCAAGCAAAAATGCAAATGTTGCTCATCTTGGATTCGAAAGGATAAAACTCTTTGGCAAAAAGCCACTCATACGCAAAGCAATTACAAAACGAAGATGGCGTAAGCAACGAGTAGAATTTTGGAACGTTGCAAGCGAATGTCATGCTCTTTTGAGGCTACTCGCAGGGTTAGCTAAGGACGACACAAACTTCACAAGCCTCCCATCATGACCTTGCTTGTGGTTGTTGGATACGAATTCGTGGTCGATAGAACGTTCACAACAATCTCTTCATTCCGGCTCATTCGTGCACAAAAGTACATCAAAGGCGCTTGAAAGGTTTGTAAGCTTCACATCTTAAGAATCATTCCTTGCATAGTACTTAAACTGACGATCACTGCTCGTTCTTGTGTTGATCAAATCAGGTTGACCCGTCTTCAAAGAACATAGCCGCTCGAAGCATACAACGCTACATCTTTACGAGCGTACAACGTGAGTCGACATGTACAAAGAACCTATACAAAAATGACAAGCTAGTCTACTTGCAAACCATCTTCATCCCGACCAAGTTCTCTTTGGGGACGCCACTTCATATGACCAATCACGTAAGCGGTGCCTTGCCATTCCAGACGGTCGAAAGTTATACGCTTCGTCGATGAAAAGATCCACAACGGCCATCACGTGGTTTCGCTCCATTGCATTGGACACGTCTCGCCTGGAATTTCTGCCACCGTGGATTGCTCGTTCGCTTGGAAGAACCAGGGCAGAGAATTGTGTGTTCGGGGAGATTCGGATGCAAAAGTGGACTAACACCTTGTCTTCGTCGGATTGTCTTTTCGCAAAGCGCGACTAGCTGGGACGAGGAACACGGAGCCATTGCACGTACGTCCTTTTACTGGATCGAGAACGAAGGTGGTGGAGATACAGCATACGATTCCGAGGTGCGTGGGATCGACGGGTGCTGCCGAAATGGAATTGAAGCGTGAAGGGACGCGACCCCATGGTGTCCGAGACACATCCAGGTCGTCGCGGAGACGCAAGCCATGTCCATGGATACTTGCGTGCTTCTTCTGGTGTGCTGTCTGGCATGGGACATGGGATGCGTGGGTTCTTGGTGATCCGAAAATTGATGCTGCTACCTGGAAATTCTACGTGGAAAGAGGGGACACGAAATCGCCGAAACAAAGTTGTATCGAAGCAAGTGAAACTTTTTCCATGTGGATCAGGAGGCAGATGAACAGCACTCGATACACACGACTAGCTAGGTTTGTGGATAAATCGTCGGCCAAACATTATGCCATTACACGCGCACCATATATCACCACAGCGCAAACCATCGCACTCTTCACAAGGCCTCGGCTTAGAGCACTGCGCACCTATAACTTTCCGGACTCCTTTGCATTTAAGGCTGTGCACGGTTCTGGCATGAACCTTCTGGTGGCGGATAAAAAAGTTTTTGCTGGTAACAAAGGAAAATACAGTAGGAAGAAAAGATTCACTGGTGAAGAAATGAAGCAATTGGCACGCTCGTGGCTTGTTCGATGCTATAGCTGTGACGTTGAGCCGCAGTACAAGCATGTACGTAGAGCAGTTATCATCGAGGAGTTCCTAGGGGAACATTTGCCGTATGACTACCAGCTTTTCATGTTTGGTGGCCGTCCTTTTGCTGTTCAGGTCAGGAAATTTGAAGAGACCGCGAGGAATTCAACTGGTTCGCGTCTTAGGGCAAGAGTGCATCAGAACAGAGATCGCACTCCCCTCACCCACCTTGATTTGGTGAACAAGATGAATCAAGGTCCAGCAGAGCCTCCACTCACTTCTACGGTTGAGAAGATGTTCAATGCTGGGACCGCTCTTGCGCAAGGATTTAGATTCATTCGACTGGATTTCTATGTGATCAACGAGACCGTCTACTTTGGGGAGATGACAATCAGCCCGATGAAAGGAAGTCACCGTCTTGATGCTTTTTTCAACAAAGTGCATTTAAGGAAGCAGATAGGTCTCTGTGAGGAAGAAGCAGATCCCCTTGGGTTTCTTACAGGAATTTGAATTGCAGCAAGGAGACAACTGCACTGCTCCAATTTTACTACTGCTGCTGTATGGGGACAGCGGCAGTTCACAGGTGCACGTGACCTACGGTTTCTTTACCGCAGAAGTGTTCTTGTACTTTCACCAGAAAGTGTAGTCATTTGGACTGTGTAAAATGGTCAGGCGTGTGACTTCTTTTTTCGAATGCCGAGGGACCACAGCTGCTTTGAGACCATTTTGAGCATGAAAAGTACTTGAGCTTTCTAAAGCACAGGAAACATCGAAGAGCTTCATAAACATGTCGGTCCATCAAGAGGGAAAGCGAGCAAGCATCGTAGCCAGGTGACCACAACCTGTCAAGGGTGTTTGCGAGTGCAACAAGTCTTGCATCACAGTTGCACGCATCTTCATGTGTTTCACGTGAATCAATCTTGGATCAATCTTTCATGGTTGCAATTGAATGGGCTATCTGACACAAAAGTTTGGATTTGGCTGCAATGCTTGGTCTGGAAAGAAAATAACGTCTCTCCGAGATGGGTAAATGCATTGCCCACAAATTTGATTGTGTACAGTTGCACTTTTAGAAATGGTTCTAGTCGGATGACGGGTAAACGTACATTGGTTCTTTGTGACGACCTCTGCGTTCTACTTCCATGCACCCTCCATCGAGACCCGCAGTTGATCCCAACACCAATGCTGAAAGTGGAAATGAATATTCCATCCTGCCGGAGAAGATTTGGACGTGCTATCAACGCAAATCTTTCCTTGCCCGTTGTTCATGATTAGCTTCCATAATTTCCCTGTTCGCTTGCAGATCATCCGTTGAGTGCTGGGCTTGGCGTTGGCCATTTGGTGGCTTGACGTGGAGATTCGTCCGAGGGCCAGCAGTGGATTTGGAGCACGTGTTCCATGCATTGCAATGGGCAACCGTAAACAAATTCCAACAAGCACCCATCCTAACACTTGCACACCTTGCAATCCAGCGCAAGCCAGCACCCTCATTTTTTTAATACCTCGTCTATGCTCTTGTGCCTGTGTGGTGTGCAATTCTCTAGGGAGGACATACGTTGACCAGGACGAAGAGTATTGACGCCAGCTGGCCAATTTGTACTTCTTCCCATCCATTATTTCGAAGGATCGATTGCCGTGTTTGTCCATGGCTCCTCTTGCCACGGTTGGTTGTGCTCATGTTGTGACCCTGGTCTCCTTCCCAATCGTTGTTGTCGGATGGGTTCCACCGTATCGGATGGACCGTCATGGACTGCAGTCTTTTCTCGGTCTTTTTCTCATCTCTTCCGATCGGTCTTCCACGTCCTCCTTCTCCATCCCTTTCGAACCCGGAACACCTCCCTTTCCCATCCGAATCGAAAGGGAGATCTCTCGGGTCTGTCCATCCCATCGAAGCACGAGACACGACGCGATCTGCGACACGACGCGAAGCACGTGCTGCGACGTGCTGCGACGTGCTGCGCACCACGTGCGTGCACGTGCGCTCGTGCGGAGAATCTCGCGAAGACACAGCACCTCCCGTGCGTGTGGAAAGGACGTGGACGTCGCAACGCGTGGAACGGAGCGCGTGGTGCGACGTGGGAGCTTTGGAAGGACAGAGAAAAAAGATTGGCTGCGGATACGAAGCTCGTGTCGCAGCCGTTGCCGCAGCTTGCGTCGCGCGAAACAGGCGCAGGTGTCGCGAAACCACAGCTTCCAACAGACTGGTCGGAGTTTCGCGAGGAACGAGCGCCCGTGCGGAACCTGAGCTGGCCTCCTCGTTGAGTCGGAGGTGACGTCACAACGCAACTCGACCTGGCAGCGGTTGGAATAGTGCAAGGCTCTTCGCGAAGCCCCAAGTCGCGAGGCGACGACGTGTCGAGAAGAAGAAAGGATGACCGACCCTGCGGATAGACAGAGGATGCCGATCGACGACCAGGGGGATGGCGTGTTTGCAGATGAGTTTTTGCCAGGACTGTTCGAGAACGACGATGAGATGAATTTTACGGTATGTCCTGCGAATCATGGTACACTTCCTTCAAGGAAGTCGACATGCTCCATCACACGAAAGACAGGAGGGACCCGTTGCTGACATTGGTTTCCGTTGAACATGCAGGAGCAGAACATGGAAATTGCAGATTATTTACAATCCATCGACAACACAGCAGGTCCTCCGGGTTGGACAGATGGCGGAATGCAGACAAGTGGCGGTGGTATGTTCAACAGCGCCGATGATTTGAGGGATATGGCATTTGCAGAGAGTGTGTTGGAGAAAGGTCAGTATAAAAGTTCGAGTCACTTGGACCTCAGCCAAGGTCCTGCGATGGAGCCCACATCAGAGCCAAGCAGTACTGTAGATAGGCTAATGTTTGAAGATGTGAACTACGGCAACAGATCTGCAGTGAAAGACGAAATGTTCACTCAGGTGAGTCTCCACAAGTAATGCTGCGTTGCTTCTGCTTGCCTCACTCCCGAAAACTCGTGGCTGACCGGTGATGCAATTTTGCTCTCTCACAGAATGGGAAAGGTTTTTGCGAGACGTCGCGTCCCTCTGACAATTGCAAGATAGCTTACACCACCTACCAAGGTCTCCTAAAGAATGCTGCAGACGAGATGCTTCTGGACGATGGCCGACAAACCCAATTCTCTGCGCAGGGACGGCAGGCAGCTGCACAGGTACGCCGAGCACATCGCCAAGCCATATGCAGGCAAAAAAACAGTTCAAAGCGAGGCCATGAGCCACACCCACGAAATGTTGCAGGACCACAAGGGCAAGGTAGGGTGCCTGCGAATACGAACATCCCAATCTCGTTGCCTGTGTCTCTAGTAGGAAACGCCGTTGGTGAACAGTACAATGGCGACATCGTTCAACCTACTGGAGTAGCGACAAGTGTGCATGGTGTACCACAGGAAAGACGCCCTACGAGTTTGCATGAGAAAAATCAAGAGTTTCTTGTTGCCCTACAGGCACTTCAGCATATGATAAATAAGCTGGACTCAAAGACGAGGATAAACTTTAGGGATTCTTTGTTTCGACTAGCACGCAGTGCAGATATACGGACAGGACGGCGTCTAGGTCATGGTGGAGCGCCAGGGGATGGCTTGGGGGATCAACCTGTCACGGAGGTCCAGAGCGCGATCGATCGCACCGTAGCCACGCTTCTGTATCATGGCCCTGGGGTGAGAGAGCCTCCAAGTGCAACACATCTTCAACCGGAGAGGAATTCCGCTCCTCCCTCCAGCTTGCCAACAAATGTGCACAATGCAGGCACTGGGATCCCTGCGTGGTCGCATCCAGTACAAGCCGGGCAGGTACCTTTCCAATTATAACTTTCCATTGATCCAATTGTTCTGTTTGGCTCGTTCCTCTGGTGTTCGTTCCGAGGCAGGGATATCCCTGTATTCTTCGTTAGGAAGACTGTTTGTGTGGAGAGATGCGTACACATCCCCCCTCGCTTTAGGCCACAGGAAACGCAACCTCCTGTTTTACCTTGGCCAACTTGCGATCACCCCATGTGTATGGTCTTCACCCTTCATGACCAAACTGGCCTCTTCCTTCCCCCTTCATCCTGCACCTTTGTCTCCACACCTTACATTTCGATTCACGTGCATGACACCATGGTGACGTGGTCTTGCACCGATCGCATCCATTCAATCCAGTGCTAGTGTCATCCCAACCGTCCATGGCGGCGAAACCTCGATGGATCCGAGATGCCCCGTCCGTACAGCCCTTCGCCCCGTGGATCGACGATCGTCGACGTCCGATCGCTCGGAGCGCCCCGCTCGTCCCATCCATTCGGCGGATCTCTGCCGTGCGATTGCCACGTGTCGGTCGAAGGCACCTTTGCATGTCGTCATGCTTCCGAGAAGCTACAGCCTTGGTCGTCCATGTGCTGCACCACGTCGACGTGATCACCAGCGAGCTCCAACCGAGCATCATTTCATCGGAAAGCAAGACAACGCACCCACTTCCTCGCCCATACCTGAACACACGATCACAAAAGAATTAAATTGGACTCAATATGGTAAGGCAAGGTCCCACACGTCGCATCAAGGCCGAAGCATCCGCACAGGCGAATCTACCGGACGAAACGTTCCACATACTGCTCATCCCAACACGTGGTTCGCAGCATCCGGACAAGTTGTCTTCCGATGAAACTTTGGTACAGGAGGCTGACAGGAGTGCTTGTCCATTGCAAACCAAAAGATGAAACATGTGGTGGCAAACCTTTTCTTTGCCCTTCTTCTGAGTGCCTTCCCGTCTGCATTTGCCAGGGCAACGCTGGAAAAGAACGAAGTCCACTCCCTCTCCCAGCTGAGCATCACCAAGGATCGCGAATTGCTGGGATGCCGCACCATTTTGGAGATTGTGTTGGCACACCCATCCCTGTTCAGCACACTCGCCACCGCAGTGGGTGTGGTACCAGGACTCGCAGATGCCTTGGATGACCCAGATGCCGAGCTGACCCTGTTTGCTCCCACTAACAATGCGTTCACGCGCGCATTTGACACGTACATCCCGATTACCATCGAAGAATTTTTGGAGCTTCCTGATGCGGTGGCAGATACCTTGCTGTACCATGCAGTGGGCGGCACTTTCTACACACCACAGCTCCCATCGACCTTGACAACATTGCAGAATGAGACCATCGCCGTAAACCGTGGAAAATTCCGCATTGCTTTGGATCCGTTTGTTCCAGAATCTGTGCAAGTGATTGGCCCCAACATCCCAGCCTGCAAATCTGTCGTCCACGTGATCGACCTGGTCATGGTGCCTGAGTCGGTGGCTGTGCTGTTCTGATGGTCCAACTCGGTTCCGAACCGCAAGTCGGAGCCAACCATTGTTCTTGTGCCCACCAAAACTTGATGATCGACGTGTTTGGACGCTGATCCATTTCGGTAATACTTTTGTGCATGCTGCCTACATCCTCCTTCTGCATCGACCTTTGCATGCATGGAGCGGCGTGTCCATCCCTGGCACCCAGCTCCCATTTGTTCCAGTTGTTCCTACAGCGTGCATTTTCCTTGCACCCATGTTAATTTCACCTCCCATCCATTCCACCTGGCAGGACATGAACCTTGTCTTGAACCGATCCATCTCGGTCCAGTCGAGCAATGGGCGGAATTCGAGGTCTGTATCACCGGTCTGTTCGGATCGATTCCGGTTTCAACCCCTCCTTTCGACCGGGTCTGTTCTCGGGTTGAAAGGGGATGACGACCCAAAAGGGACTGGACGGACGTGGCAAGATTCTTCGGGACGACACCGTGGACACACGTCGCACCAATCCGCATGCGTGCCGCCAGCCGCATCGCCACCGTCACGGTAGGTCCGCTTCGACGCCTGGCACCCGTCCGTCGCACGTGCGACGTCCTTTGTATCGCATGGCTTGGGAATCCTGCGACGCGCGTGCGCCTGGACACCGCACCACCACGCCTGGACCGTACGTGGACCGTGGCTGACACGGTCTTTTGGCGATCATTTTGCGATCTTTTCTCCCCGGGATCCCGCCGCCACCGACGGTTGCTCTTCGACGTATCGATACCTTCGTCTCGTCCCATCGAATCTTCTGGACGAATCGGATCGATACTTTTGTGGGTGTGATCGTGGATCCAACGGTTGGGTGCGGGAACGACGTGCCAAGCAGTTTGGACGTGCGTCGCGTTACACACGTGCGATTGCTGCACCTTCTCCACGAGGGGTTTTGAAAGTTACGAGAGACGCGAGAGCCATGGCGAGCGGACAGACGCAAGCCACCGTCACCAACAAGGTGTTCTTCGACATCGAGATCGGTGGTGAACCGGCCGGACGGATCACCATGGGACTGTTCGGTGACGTCGTGCCCAAGACCGCCGAGAACTTCCGCAAGCTGTGCACGGGTGAACCTGGATTCGGATTCAAAGGATCGAGCTTCCATCGCGTGATCAAGGACTTCATGATCCAAGGTGGTGACTTCACGGCCGGAAATGGCACTGGTGGCAAGTCCATCTATGGAAGGACGTTCCCCGACGAGAACTTCAACTTGGTCCACAAAGGTCCTGGTATCTTGTCCATGGCCAACGCTGGTCCAAACACCAACGGAAGCCAGTTTTTCCTGTGCACCGTGCCTACGCCTTGGCTGGACGGCAAGCACGTGGTTTTCGGAGAAGTGATCGAAGGCATGGACGTCGTCAGGAAGGTCGAAGGAACCAAGACCGATCGCATGGACAAGCCAATGAGCCCGTGCGTCATCGCCAACTGCGGAGAGCTCTGAGCAACGTGTAACGCAACTTTCGAGGATTTTTGTATTGCATACGTGTCCCTAGGATAGGGTTGTTCCTGCGTCGATCGTTTATTCCACCTCCTTGATGATCTTCTTCTTGCGCGCAGGCTGGAAGGAGACGGCGCCGGGTGCACTGTGAGCAGCGCGCCTCTGTTCCTTGCGTTTGGCAGCTTCGGTCATCGTCTTTCTCAAATTCGCAGCCTTGTAGATGGGCTTGGGCACGTGGCGGTGCTTTTCGATCTTCCTGATCTCCGGGATGTGAGCGTAGCGTTTCAAAAGTGCCTTTTGGTACGCATGCTTGTGCTTTTCTCTCGGGAGAAGAGTGCCCAATTGCTGAGACGCATTGGATTTCCACACCCGCACGTTCATATCGTCGCTGCCGGACAAGACGTAACAACCATCCCCGCTGTACCGGACCGCAAACACCCTCTGCATGCGTTTACCAAAGTACACCTCCCTGCTCCGTTGCCCGTTGTAGGAAAAGATCCGCACAGAACGGTCGTACGAGCCAGACACAAACTCCCTCCCCGTGGGCGAATAATCCACATCCAACACGGCGGAGACGTGATCCTGGTGCACGGTGAGTGCGATGTCTAGTTTTCTCATGTCGTATGTGTACAGATTGCAGTCTTCGTTGGCAGCGGTGAAGTTGAAGGCTTCCATGGGATTCCAGCAGAGAACGTTGTTCCTGGTTTGCATGATCAGCTTGCGTATGGGCGTGGAGGTCCTCAGATCGTACAGAGCGATGCTTCGATCGGTCCCGCAGCTTCCCAGCACATCGGGCTCCACCGGATTGAAGCGGACGGAAAGGACGCTGTCCGAACCCCATTCGTAGCTGTTGACGGGTTCGGATCGGTTGTGATCCCACACCTGCACGGCTGGTCCGGCAGTGGCAAACAAACTGGTCCTGTAGTGATGATCAATGCCTTTGAATCCGTGCTTGGCCGTGTACACGGAGACAGGTTCGTAGGTGGTGGCGGCTTGAGAACCCACCCCTCCGAACGCGGATTCTTGCATGTGCCAGAGCCTCACGGTGCAATCGTCGCTGCAGCTCACCGCCGTGCTACCGTCCGGCGCCACGGCAATTCCTTGGACCGCTTTTTCGTGTCCAAGCAAGGACGCCATCCTCTTTTGCTGCGGCACGTCCCAGAGCATGATTTCGCCGTCTGCGGATCCCGAGAGCACTTGTCCGAGTCGTTTTGGATTCTTGGCCATGGCCGTCACCGCGTCCGCGTGTCCTTGCAGCGCTCCCACCAGCGGCTTGGCGAACATGCGGTCCATCTTGGCGGCGTTCAAGGCACGTTTGCATTCCTTGGCTTTGTCCATGGGATGGAGCTTGGGATCCAAGTTCCGATGCACTTTCTGCACGTCGCTCCTTCTTTCCCTCGTGTACTCCACTTCGTCTCGCGACACCACCTTCACCTTCATCTTGCTCGACGCACGTGCGCGCGCCGAAGCAAAGCCAAGAGACGATGCGGTGCTGCGAACGCCGCCGAATGCCGCACGTTCACCAACCATGCACCCAAACACCATCCCCAAAAGACCGTCCATGGACCGTCTTGATAGCGATCCACGCGGTCCCTCGTGGACCGGAGATGGACTGTCCAAGACAGCTATCTTTGCGGTCTTTTACGTCGGAGGGGACACGTGGTCCGAGGGACGACGGATCCGTCCGAGGGACAAGAAGTTTACGCGCGAGTTAACCTCACGTGCTTCGACGTCGTGCTTCGACGACGATCAATTCGTCACGAAGCACACGTGGCTTGGCGGCGCGCAGGAGGCGAAGATGGCGCGTGGAACCACGAGATTGGCGGTCGAGACGGCCTGGAAGGTGCTCCTGGTGGTGCTGCTGGTCTTGGTGCAGGTGGCCAGCGGAAGGAGGAGGCGATTCGAAGCAGTGGAACGAGACGAAGCGTTCCTGGCGGAGTTCGAGAAACTGGCCAAGTGCTATCGGTACTCTGCGAATTTGCTGAGCTGCGACATGGACGTGGAAGTGAGGATGGACGAAGAAGAAGGCGGAGCCAGACTGTGCGTCCAATCCAAAGACTGTGGTCCGGTGCCCAGTTTCGTCGTGTCCAGAGCCAATCCTTGCGAATGCCCGCCTTCAAATATCGACATACGAGACAACGTGCTGTACATACAAGATATCAAAGGAACGTGCGCAGGCGACAGGCTGGCCACCATACCCGGAGTGGTCGTGCCGGAATCGCTGGATGCCGCCATCAACCACACCCAAACGACCATCACTGTCCCCAAAGCACAACTGGATATCTGTCCAGAAGAAGGCTGTGTATTTACAGAGTGCTAGAAACAAAATTAAAATTCACCACCAAGGCAACATCAGAGGTTGTGCGTGCTGAAACACTTGTAAAGACGGCTCATGCGTTGCACAATGGCTATCTTGCTTTCCGTCGATATCACAGGTGCAGCCAGTTCGACCACGTCCACTCGAACGCTCCTCCATTCGTCCAAACCCATGGCTATGCGATGCTTGTATGCTGCCCTGTACAAGTAATTCAATGTAAACAGCAGGAGTCCAATCTGCAAAGATTTTTCCTCGCTGGAGGCCGACTCTTCATCGCACTCGTGGTGCAACGCCCTGTCCACCTCGATCAAAAGCATCCGCAATTCCTGCCGCATGGCATCCCTCTGGGCCGCCGGTGACTTGAAGACAAGGTGCTTGATCAGAGCCATCAACCCAGCCATGCCCAGTACGGCGGGGGTGGCTGCCATCAAGGCAAAGTTGATCTGGTTGGTAAGCAGGATCTGATCCATCTGCATCAAGGCGCTCTCCGTCTCGACCTTCAATTTCTGAATCTGGATTAAGAGCATCTGCACCAGCGCTCCGGCAAACAAGTTTTTGATTGGCTGCATGAGCTCTTGCTCGTAACGCTTCATAACTAAGGGCATCAGCTCCCCGTCCACCGCCTCGTGAACGGGAATTTCATTCTTAGCAACGAAAGCTTCCAACATGCGCTGCAGAGATTCTTGACTTTCCTTGACGGTTTGGGCCTCCATACTGGATGGGCTGAAAGAGCGGGTGAGCTCTTCGTAGATGGTCACAAATGGGGTTCTCACATGCTCCGAGAAAAAGGTGGACAAAGATGACCTCGCCTGGGCCACCCACCGGTCCAAATCATCGGAGCCATTCAACCTGCTGTGGGTGAATGCAAAGTACAAGCTCGCCCCCGCACAAGCTGAGATGCCCGTACAAAGTATCCAGTTCTGTTGCAACTTACTTGGTTTCTTGCATGTATGGATACACTTGGCCACAGCCACCTGGGCCTTGTAGAACTGCACTTTGAGTCGGCTGATGGAAGCGTAAAGCTCACTGTTGGAGCAGAGCTCTTCAGGACCCGCAGCCGCATCCGAACCTGAAGATCGCATCTTCAAGAGACTCGTCCTGGGTTTTTCGGGCGTGAAGGTTCTGGTACGGAGAAGCGTAGGAAAGGGCGGATGTCTCACGGCGCTGCGCGCGTCCTCGGATGCTTGCACCAGCTCTTCCAGTGCGATTCGTATGCCGGAGATGGTCCCTTGGAGCACTCCTCTTGCCTCGTTCTCGGTCTCTGTGCTCACCAGTGCGTCGGTGAGCATGTGCACTTGTCCCAGTGCAATGGCCAGTTGTCGCTTGAGCTTCTGGAGGGATTCCACCCTCTTCTCGATTTGCCATTGCGGTTCGAGCATCAATCGTTGTTCCATCTTTGCGTCTCCGTTGAGACCCTTGTAAGCCAACCTGGCACGTTGGTAGAGTTGCGTGACGAGGGCCCAGGGTCCTCTTTGCACCAGCATGAATCTTCTTTTTCCTCTTCTGAGTTGGGCTTTCTTCTCCCAGAACAGGAGTTGCACGCTTGCTTCCCTCATGTCTTCGAGCAGTTCGTCGGACACGGACTGGGCCACGTCCACGGCTGCATCCACGACTTGTCCGAGTTCCCACGTCTTGGCCACTTGTTCTCCTTCGCCTTCGTCTCTCCCATGGCTGTTTCCTTCGTTCCACTTCGTCCCGCTTCCACGCACGCGGGAGATCACCCACAAGGAACCGTCCGCGGCGCCTGGACGTGCCACGGGTAGCGACTTCCTCCGGCTGCTTCCACCACGCGTCTCGTCCTCCAATTCGTCGAAGCGGGACGCGGTGAACGCCATGGCGCGTGCGCGACGTGTCGGAGAAGGTCCCGCGCCATCCGCCATCGCCACCGAACCTCTTCGATCGATTCGAATCGAAACCGATTCGGTTCCCTTTCGCACCCGGATTCGATCCCCTTTCGAAACCGAAACCGAAAGGGAACGGGACGTAGAGGCACCGGCGAATATTCGGAAGAGGGGGAAGGAGAGAGCGAATATTCGCACGGCGTGGCGTCGAAGCGTCGTGGACGGTGCGATTGTGAGCACGTGTGGGTGTGTGGAAAGGAAACTTGCACGAGTGTGCCATTGGTGACGTGTGTTTGCGTCTTCAAGAGGAGCTTGCAAACGCAGGATAGGAAACCGGAAAGAAAGAACGGAAGAAGTAGGTTGGGAAGAGACGTGTCCAAAGTGTGGGGGAGGTATTGGAACAAATGGACAGACCGCACCATTCATGGATGCATGCGGTCGAATGAGAGATGGACGATTCAGAATTGCAACGCGTACGTTGAATCATCACGTGACGCGCGTTCCATGCCAATGCGAGCTCCTTGGTGGAACGCGGCTCGACCCTCGCATCGATCACTGCTCCATCGTATGCAATCCCTTGCAAGGTACACATGGCGGCACATCCTCGTCCATTTGTACCTCTGCAAGAGGAGCTTCCCACGCCATCCGTCCACGATCGTCGTTCCTCTCGCACGTGTTGCATGGGTGTTTGTCTCTTCCACGAACACCACAGCTCGTGGTCTCCCTCACCACCTTTCGTGCACCATCGTCCACACGAAAGTGGCGAGGGAGCCGAACGAACAGGTCCTGAGGATACCATCGACGGCTGTGGATCCTTCGACGACGCTACAGCCGACCCGATCGTGCGCATCGCCGCCGTCCGTTCTCTCGGACGGGTCGAAATCGAGCGGTGCGGATGGACCTCGCCCCTGGGCACGGGGGGCGCTCCACCGTCCGATCGGCACGTGGATGTTCGTGTCGGGGTCGAGGACGCTTCGTCGGACACGTGGAAAAGCATCGGATCTTGGCCAATGAACACGTGCCACGTGGACACGAGTCGAACCAGCATCCAATTGCGAGCCAGGCTGCCGTGGAACGATTGCGATCCATTGCTTGGAAGCAATGGGCAAATGCAAAGACGCCGGATGCCCAATTCGATGCCGAAACACGTGTTCAAGCCAATGTGTCTGTGCTGGTGGAATGGCTGGACACCGAAGAAGGTCAGTCAAGGCGTGGGCCGGAACATCAATCCCTAGGCTACCAGAGCAACAGAAATCTGTAAATGCGCAGGGTTGGATGGTGGGCTGACATTGGTTGCAAATGGCACGTCCTCGTCTGCTTCAAACAGGACAGGTGGTAGAGATGATCGAAGAAAATCCAAGCTTGCTTGCTTCTGAACTCAATCCAGAGTTCCTGACTGCAAGGATGGTGCTGAGTCGTTCCAAATGGGTGAGTCTTTTCAGGCGTGAACCATCGCTTCTCCTCCAATCCAATGCATTCCGGATCAATCACAACTTGGAAGTACTGGCACGAGCTGTCGAAGAGGACAGTGATTGTCACCTTCAGGTAAGGGATGGGATTACTGCAGAGTACGTGGTCGAATACGCGTGGGGAATGCTGACCATTGTTGCAGGCCGTGCTGAAGGAACCAGCAATACTCCTCAATGAGCGCCTTGAATCTGCTTTTCATAGTTTGAGGGATAGAGCTGGGATTTCCCCAGAGCAAGCACTAGCACATCCACGTATGCTGCACCCAGATTGGTCGTGCAAGTTGGACAGAAAGATTACATTTCTCCTTGATATCATGAAAGAGAATCTGGAAAGTGCAAAGGACAAACCAATTTACTACAGCATGAACTTTGAAACAGAGATACTTCCGCGTTTTGGATTTCTGCAGCATTTGGGACGGCCTACCACCCTCCAAAACCTCTGTGCCTGCACGGATGCTGCATTCCTGGAACATCTATGCGTATCTCCAGGAAAGTATTTGGCCTACAGAACGAGCCCAAAGGCCTTGGGCCTCTTTAACTTGATCTTGGCATGGTACGATGCAGATGAAAAATAGGCAACTGCCTCTTGTCCTTTTGGACACTCATAGAGGGAACCTTCAGACTTACCCTTTTATTACAGCAACAGGCTTCAATTTCACAGCCTTTTTGGAGATGCCAGCCTCATGACAGGTATCAACCACTGCACTTACGTCCTTGTAAGACTCTGGAGCTTCTTCCATGACCAATTTGGGACTGGCCACTCGGATGGAGATCCCTTTGGTTTTCAAGCGGTCCAGCACTTCTTGGAAGTCCAGCTTGCTCCTGGAGCTGTGCCTGCTGCAAGAACGGCCTGCCCCGTGACAGGTACTCCCAAAGGTCTGCTGCATCCCCTTCTCCGTCCCCGTCAACACGTAGCTGCAGGTGCCCATGGTGCCACCAATGAGCACTGGCTGCCCTGTGAATTGGTAGTCGACGGGTATGAGGGGATGGTGGGGTGGAAAAGCGCGCGTGGAACCTTTCCGATGGACCAGAAGCGTCTTGAGCTTTCCGTCCACCATGTGCTCTTCGAACTTTGCAATGTTGTGCGACACATCATACACGACGTGCATGTCCAGATCGTCTGGCGTAGAGTTGAACATTTTGGCAAATGCTTGTCTGCAGAGGAAGGTCATGGAGGACCGGTTGACCCATGCGTAGTTTGCTGCGCATGCCATGGCATCCAGGTAATCCTTGCCCTCTTGCGACTGGATGCGTGCACATGCAAGCTGGCGATCGTTTGTAACGATGCTGTCCCTGGCCATGGCCCTTTCCATGCTAGTAAGGGCATCGGTGGCCACCTGATGTCCCAGTCCTCGGCTTCCGCTGTGGATCATCACGCAGATTTGACCTTCCCTTTCGATGCCCATTTTCCGGGCAGCATGGGTGTCGAAGATTTCCTCCACGGCTTGTATTTCTGCGTAGTGGTTTCCCGCCCCCAGGGTGCCCATTTGTGGCAGCCCTCTCTTCTTGGCCCTGGCGCTAACTTTGGTGGGATCGGCGTTCAGCATCCTCCCGTACTCTTCGCAGTGTTCCTTGTCTTCTGCCCAGGAGTACCCTTCCCTCAAGGACCAATCCATGCCCATTTCCAGTGCCGACTCCAGGTTGGCGGCCGAGGTCGGTATGATTCCTTGGGAACCAACGCCCACTGGGATGTGATCGAACAGCGATTGTGCCAGCTGTTCTTGCACAGGTTCCAAATCTTTGAGGTGCAGATTGGTGCGAAGCAGCCTCACTCCGCAATTGATGTCGAATCCCACTCCGCCGGGCGAGACCACGCTCGTTGGATCGGTGGTATCGAACGCCGCCACATTGCCAATGGCAAATCCATAGCCGCTGTGCACGTCCGGCAAGGCGATGGATTCTCCCACCACACCAGGCAAGGCTGCTACATTGGCCAGCTGCTTCACCGCCGGCAGGAACCCTCCTCCTTGATTCCCACGCTGGCTGTACGCTCGCAGTTCGTCGAACAGCAGCGTTTCGAGCTTCTTGTTGGCGTAGAACGTCCCCGTCACGCGCATGTTGGGCACGAATCCCACGTGCACACGAAACCGCGTGTCGTCCACTCGTTCCAAGAACTTCATCTCTTCCTCCAAGGTGCGCATGGCTGCCGCCCCGCCCCACGCCGCCCGACACAACGACACACAACGCACGTGTTCCCCCGCTCAGGACACCGCCACGTGCCACCTTGGATCCGACCGTTGGCCTGCGCACGTCCTCGGTCCCACCGCACCACGAGACGTCCACTGGTTCCTCGTGTCGACACAACCTCCACCGCCTCGGTCCCCTCGTGTTGGTTCTGTGCTTTGTTCTATTTTTTTTTGCGAGCGTGGTGTGGTGGGTGTCAGCGGTGGTCTGCATCCCACGAGGAAAGTTGGACGTGGACACCGCGTGGTAAAAGTGCTGGCAACCTCGCATGGAGATGGCGGCGCAACACCGTTGGATAGACCACGTGCTAGGAGCTGCTACGCTGGGCATGCGATCGTGCCTCGCTTTTGTTTCAAGCGAATGCGTTGCACGTGCGCACGGGGATGTGGATGGAAGACCCGATCCATGAGAATGAGTAGCCGAGGAGTTGCTTACACGAACTGACACGGTATTGACCCATTGGTCGAGAGCATTCTTTTCTTGTAATCGGGCACTCGTGCATCGATAGTGGTTTGTGTCAACGAGGACCTCCGCGAATTGATGCTTCCGACATGCGTGTCAAATGTGTAGCAAAACTACCCATCCGATGGCACAAAGACACCATCATGGGCCGGTCTATTCCCTGCACATAAAAAATAGGAAGAGAGGTGGGAAACGGAGATGTAGTGTAACAAAAAGTGCGATAGATCGATTGGAATTGTTCTTCCATTGCTCCTCTGAAAGATAAAAAGTATGCACATGCCGCATGGTGCAAAACGTGTGGGATTCCAAAAGAATTCGAAGACCAGTATGCAACGAGAAGACAAGAACCATTCATATTTGACCATGGAAGTTCGCCGATGCAATTGACGTGTTGGCGAGGGGAACCGGATCAATAGAATGTGGCTCACAAGGATCGAAATGCCGATCCTTCACCCAATACCGTCGCTCGCAGGAAAGGAGGGACCATATTCCCACGATATTTTCCTCCGCTGGAACAAACGGCAACGGCACTTTCCGCATCTCGTAGCATGTAATTTCATGGAATCGGAGAAAGGTTAACCCGCGCTTGCATCAGGGATCACCGCGATGACAAATCTTTCTCAAACATGCTTCCATCAAAGTTCACTCGTACGTGGCGTAATTGAACCCTCTTTGATTGCTTTGTTTCACGCTTCCGTTTGGAATGCACGGGCCGGATGCTTAGGAGGTGGGACCGTCCCAAAGTGCTAGAGAACGTGCTTGTAGAAGAAATGCGGCGTTGCTTGGACGCTCGCTCGATGGTATAAAAGTCACTACCCTTAGCGATCCCATCCACACTTGTGCGCAATGTTTGCTCGATGCTCTACCAACATGCATGCGGAAGTACACACAAAGCGGTACCTTCTTGAATTCTTCTTGTTTGACCATTCATTCTTTTTGGGCTTGAAAGATTCGTTGGTTTGAAGAAAGAGGACGTATGCATCTTGTGAAGCTCATGTTGAGAACCGCAAATCAGACCGTATGCACTCGTTCACGCTCCGCGTTTGCTCATCTTCCTTTCCGCACATCCATGCAATCCATTCATATTTCACGTGCTACTTGTCTCTCTCATTTCCACGCTTACGCATGGTGTGCACCATGCAGAAGCGGATGGCTTCTCTTGGTCTCCTTTAGTGGAGTGTCCCCCCTCCGTGGAGGAAACTCCAACTTGAAAAAGGAGCCACACATTTGTCACCGGCCAAGCGCCAAGCAAAGCAGGCGGACCTGCACCAGCCGCAGGTGCGGCGCGTGTTGCTTGCGACGCACGAGCGCGCCACCGGACCCATCCGTTGGTTGGCGGATAGCCGCGTGCGTCGCTCGGAGGAACGAGATGGGGAAAGGAAGCAACGTGCAGAAGCAGAGGACGGCGAGAGAAAGGAAGCTGGCGAAAGACAGCAAGCCTGGAAACGCAGGTGGTGGTGCACAAGGGATTGCATCCAGGATTGGTAACACTGCAGAAGCTAAAGAAGCCGCTCGCTTGGAAAGAGAAGCGAAGAAACAAGCCAAAGAAGCACGTCAAACGAACAAAGGGTCGAAGAACTAACGATAGGAGAACCCACACACATCAGGAGGTGCAGATAAGACGCACGCACCCAACGCAGATTCCAGATGCACAGGTTCAAGGCTGTGTGCTGGAAATACTTCAGCTTAAGTTTGCAGGTGGTTTGGAAAAACATGGAGTAGCATTGGATACTTACGATTGCGTTATCACTCGTCCTCGTCCAATAACACGCGTGTGCGCTTGACAGGCGGACGGAGATCCGCCTGATCTTCAAGTCCATCCACATCGTCTTCCAATGCATCCAGGTCCGGATTGACAGTTCCGCGACTTGCATCCATGGAATCACCCGCATCACTCACCTCCGGTGCAGAGGAAATCTCTTGGTCCATATTTAAGGGATCCTCCCCATCAAACCTTTCCGTATTGTCCACTCGATGTGTGAGATGGAGACCAGACTTTTCTTTCTCTACCGATGCTGCATTTTCTTTTGCTGTGTCATGCACGGCTTGCTTGCCGTCTGGTCCTGTGGTTTTCTCCCTATTCTGAACATGGTGATTCGACACCCCAGGATCTTCCTGATCGTTGCCGTACACGTACTGATCCACGTCCTGCAAGACATCCTCTGGGGGGACGGCCCCACTCTCCTCATCCTGACTCTTACAGCTATCATCTTCGTCCCAGCCAAAATCATCTACCTTGTCTTCGGCAGGACAGCCTGGAGCCTCGCTCCCATCCTGCCCATCCTTCGGCACATCTTCCTCCTCATTGGCCATTCTCCATCCTCCTGGCCTGGATTCTTCTTCAATGAGTTTCCAAGCTTCGTATCGCAAACCCCTCAGCTCTTTTTTCATCTGGTAAGTGGCCCCCACGCGTTCTAACTTGAGCAGGAAGTCTTCGTACGATGTGACACCCATGAATTTCTTCTGCCAACGGCGATACATGTTCAAAAACCGTCCTAGATCTCCCACTTCGTGCCCCTTCCCCTTGTACTGCACCTTGAACAGATCAGGAAAGGTGCTGTACACCAGGGGTATGCCGTCCGGTTCTTTCAACATCTCTACGGTAAGTTTGCTCCTGGCGTTCCTGCGCACAGGTTTGGGCTCCACGGGTTTCTCTTGGTTCTCCACTTCATCATTCCTAGGAACCAAGTGGGTCCGCATGCGATCCTTGCGATGGTCAGCGCGCGTTTTCAAAGTCTTCGACGCATCGCTTGTCCCATCTTCTCACGCACCTCTCCGCTTGCGTGTTTTCTTGGACGTCCACACGCGTGTGTTGTCCAGTGGGACAGTCCCTCGACCAGTGTCCTTGTTGTCCGCACTTGTAGCATCCAGAAGGTGCCTTGGCCTCTCGTTCAGCCATGTTTCGTCCTCTTTCCAATGCAACAGCGACGTCGATGTGTCGCCAAACCACGCGTGAAGCGCACCTGCACGTGCGCAGCTTCCCAAACCATGCAAACTTGGGAATTTGCCGCGTTTTTTTCGAAGCTTTTTTTTTACAAAAGTTAACCTGGACCCATGGAAGGAACCAGCAGGGGTGAGTGGAACGAGGAGTGCCTCGACGGGAGAGGATCCGAGGTGGAGAAGTAGAAGAACAGGTCTCAATAGAAGAGAAGGAATGGAACGTATGCCGCGGAGAGAGGTGGGACACGGATGGCAAACGTACCTTGGGAATGAGACGTTCATCTTGGACACTTCGCCCATTATTGTGGAAGAGAGAAGAAGATTCTTGCAAATCGCAATCCAACGCAAGATGAGCTCGTTCCATGCGAATTTCAACTACGTGGCGCATCATTCGACGAAGAATTTTGTTGCTGCCGTCATACTTGGGGAGATAGCCCATGTGGATATGCCGCCAACACAATCCAAACAAACGTCGTGCCTACTACCCGAGAGTGCACTTTGCAAACATAAGCTAATGAAACACTCACGCGGTCAAAGCGATACTAGCGTACTTTTCATGCGTCGGCGCTTATGTAAGGAGTCAAATTGTCCTCAAGTACTGCCCATAATTCACGAGCAACCAAGCCATGGACGCCCTGCCAACATTTGTCCTCACCTTGTATCATCGTATTTCCGAGTCTTTGGGGGGCCTCTTTTCGTGCTTTCCAAAAGTCCACGACAAGCATCGATACAAAACTCTACTTCCATGCCTAGTTGTCCTCCGATCAATGGCCTTCTCCAACAAGATTTGGGAGGGCAAGAATTCCTCCCGTGTGCACACTTCAAAATGCGCAAGAGATTGGATCAAACTCGTTTTAACTATAGCAATTGGTTCTCCTCTTGTGGCTTTTACGAAAGATTTGTCTTAGCGCCAAATTGAGACCTTCGTACACAGGGTAGGAGTCACAATATGGAAATCGGTGATTAGAGCGGTGCTTATGCTTCCAAGGACGGAAAAGAGTAATTCACATGGCTCGTGTCGTTGATCCCAATATCTCAAGCCCAAATCCATCGACTTCTTGCATATTCAATGGCTTGCCCATCTGTTGCTCGTCCAATATCACCCATGTGCTTCCTTGGTGCGTTATCCGCCACTTGCATACGGTTTGAAAGCCATGGCTTTTTGAATGGAACTTGCTACCTAGGTCGTGCACCGAGATGTGTGGAAGGATGCTTCGAGTATTTGCGAGGTCAAGGCGCAAGATTCGCAAACGTCCAATCACAAGAGTCCTTGGCGGTTCAAAGATAGACGTTGCATGGGTGAACGGTACTACAAGGGGCCTATTTTGTGCATTGAGTGGTACGACCGACCGGTTCCTAGCGGCCGCAACGCCCCATCCACGCCTCTACGTGGAATGGGTTTTGTACACACCTCCTCCATCGCACATGCGTCGTTCTAGATCGAACCAGACAGCTTGCACCTGATCCTTCTCTCGACCAAGAAACTCCTTGCAACAGGTGTTGACTTGTTTCGGTTTTCCTGGATTGTCCTGAGATTCGACCCATCCGAAAGCCAAGGATCGGACAGGTCCCTGGGGTCGCCTGTGCGAACACCGTCCCATCATTCCCCCCGGGACGGAAGAAGATCTGGCAAATTATCCGAGAGAGGGTCATGGCACGACGAGGACGAGGAAAGAGCTGTTGACCGTTCGATGTCATGGCGGAACGCGTTGTCCTGGTTTGTTCATCTGCATGGTCACGCTTGGTGCACACACGTGCTTCAATTATCAACGACCCTTGCGCTGATTGCTGCATCTGTACGTCACAGGTCCCAGGAACTGCGAAGAAGGATGTCAGGCAGTATGGGAGACAAAATCCGACATGGAATCTTGCACGTCACGATCATGTCCGCTTCGTCTTTGAAAAACACAGGTGCGTCGGAACCGAACCAGCAGAGAACCACACACGAACAAGTGGTGAACGTACGGCTGTCGCGAGACCCTTCGATTCTCCGTGCACACCAGGAGCGACGGAAGTGTCGTGGTGCATGAGCTAACGAGTAAATTGGATGGCTGACTGAAACAACGGGTAACAACGATGCCATACAGTGATGTTCGGAAAGATGAGTAGCTTTGCAGTACTGCGGTGTTTCGGGGCTGAAAGAGTGACACTCATTGCACACAGACAAGGGACTGAACCAGTTTGGAATCAAGAATTCATCATGAAAAAGATTCCCAATGTGCTGGACACGCTGGACGTGGAGGTCTTCTCAAGGAAGACATTGAAGGAAGAAAGTCTTGGATCGGCCATTGTACCACTGAAGAACGCAATGAATGGAACCAGGGTCGAGGAAACATGTGATTTATATGATGACACGGGGAAGAAGAAAACCGGTGGCCAGATTCGTTTGTCAATTTACTTTGAGGATCCTGAACGGAAAAAAGAGGAAGATGCCCAAGAAAGTGCACCCAAGGAGGAGGCTGCACCAGTTCAACAGAGCGAAAGCAAGCCAACCGAGCCTGTCGAACAGCCTCAAGTGGAGGAGGAGACTTCAGCCCCTGCTGAAGTGGCGAACGAGACAATACCAGCAGCCCCACAGGCCAAAGAGAATGTACCCGAACCGCAGCAAAAGCCTGTGGCAAGTGCACCACCTCCCGTCTTTTTCCCTGATCCAGATGATTACGTTCCTCCTGAACCACCAGCCTCATCATATGTCCCCCCTCAAGCATATTCACAGCCAGCTGCGCAGCCTGCGGCGCCTTTTGGGGGACATGCAGGGTATGGGCAGCCAGCCTACCAGCAGGGCTTTGGCCAAGCATTCCAGCCCATCCCGCAATCCAACTTTGCAGGGAATCGTCGGCAAAGAGCACCACGAAACATGTTTGCTGGCGCCAGGTTTGCAGGCAATCGCAGGAGGCGACATGGCAATTATTACTATCATTTCGGGAATCGACCACGCGGAAGCAGAAACAACAACAATTTCGTGCTTTTTGCACTGTTTGCTGCATTAGCTGCGTGCTTTTGCCGCCCATCGACTAGGCAAGTGTAGCCAGTCTTTCAAATGAGTGTTGGCTGTTACCCTTCTTATTGTCCCAGCAAACGTTGTGAGCAGGGTGGTTGCAGCAACTGAATGCATTGCGAGGGTTCAAGCTGTGGTTCCGTCAAAGCCACATGCCCTCTTCGCTCTGTATTGGTAGTGTAGATGACGAATTAGCAGGTGGATTGGCCTGCAGTCCTTGCTTGGTGCACGACAGAAAGGGTGTCCTCTCAAATCCTTGCTGGGCCCATCGGGCCATGCTTGTGGAGAGAGCCACACATACTTTATAGTATTGCTGCAAGTGGAACGGCAACCTGCAAAATGTGTACAGAAGGTACACCAACTAATGCGCTGTTGAGCTCCAATATTCTCAAGGAAGAGTTGGTGTGGAGAACAGTGAAGTCAGGGGATGCATGTACTTCTTTGATATCCTACTTATTGCAATCAGCATCAGAAGTCTAGAGGCAGGAACCACAAGAATGTCGGGGATGTTGAATCTGGCATGTGTTTATTTCCATTTACTTTGCGAACAGCATGCAAAGAATGGCAGTCGTTTCCCACAACCAACTACTTTGAGAACCGGTCCCATTTTGTGTGCAATGAGCTTGCCCTGTAATTGAAACGACTTTTCGCAAGAATATGAATGTGGATCGTTCGAAGCCGTAGCCAAGAGTAGATTTGAGAATTTGATCCCATTGTGACTTTTCTCCTACCATAAAGCACGCCCGTTGGTGGTTCTTGCAATCTTGCAAATATTCCCTATATCTATTATGTCGAAGTACAATGACACATCCTCACACTATTTGCAAAAAACATCCTCTTTTTGCACACTATGGTTCAAGGCGGGGGATTCTTTTGATATCAATAACTCCTCTTGACTTGCTTTGATTCAATCAACTCGTGTAAGATCGATGTTGCACGGAAATGCTTTATAATCGAGGTTGGAAAGAATTCGCAATGAAAAAATAAACGCACGTGATCTTTGAAAGAGTTACCTTTCCCACAAATGTCGCTTGAGCGTTTGCTGTTGTCCATATACATTGGCAACAAATACTTCTTTAACCATTGGTAAGGATATCTACGCGTCTTCCCACTTCCTTGTGCCTACTCCAAGTGCAAGGTAACGGTCCTTTTTGGGGATAGACACGAATCAATAGAAGTTTCATCAGTACTACACAACGGGTCTGCTTTTATTAAGAGTTACCATGTGCACCCACAAAGTGTTTTTGAACTTCTCAACGTACTTGTGCACTTGAAGTTTTTCTCACAAGTGAGACTCTATAGCTTTGAAAGCCACATGGCCAAAGAATATACTCATGGCATGCACTCTCTAGATCAAATAAGTTTGACTTTTCCAAATCTACGCAAGTAAACAAATCCTTGTCTTACAACACGGAAGGAAAGGCCAACACAATAGAAAGGAAACAATATATTCTTTCACCTAGCATTGAAATGAAAAATGCCCGCTCTTCCTGAAAGGGACTTTGGGTCCCAGGCCCCCCAATGAGGAGCCTCGTGCTTCCTTTCAGTCCTGGACCACTGGCCTACAGGCCCCAGGACTCAGTCACAGTAGCTTTGTGAGGGTGGTGCCCTTCTG
>JBBULP010001436.1:0-88679 GCA_038048775.1 Picocystis salinarum
CCAGCCTTGGTCGATCCTCGTCGGTACCGTTCACTGCAGGAATGGGCATCGACCTTCGAGGACCCTCCTGGGTCCCATTCTCCTCGAAGGTCCTCGACCGAAACTCGGTCGTCGTCCCTTAGGGATTTGACCTCCCAGGGACCAGGACTTGAGCACTTTCAACAGATATTCATTTTGGAAACAACCACCTTTATGTTTTTTTTTCTTCATCGAAATTACGCAGAACAGGTGCCAACTGTGAGTTCAATTGCGTTTCGAATGTGAATAGAACGGTTTCAAGCTTGTCGCCGAAGTGATGCTCTTTTCCTCATCAAGATTAAAACACGAACCATTGAGAACCTTCATACAATCAGTTCGCATTCTCAAATAAGATATTCATAAGTCTAGCATCTTACCCCTTCATTTGCATACACATTACTAATTTGCAGCTTGTAAACTAAATTTTGCCTGAAACCCGTATCGTATTGAAATGAAGCATCTGATTTGAGAGGCTGTCTAGAGCTGAAACGGTGGACATTGCTTAATCGCCTAGGTGGGACACAAGTCTCGGACATTCCGAGCTCGGTGTCGATTGACATACGCCTATTTAGTCTTTGACTTGCGTTATTTCCCTACATGATCGACTTTTAGGCAATTTACTGCCCTCAAATGTACAACGGTTTTCTCTCCAACCAATCTCCTATACACTATTTAGTGTCATTGACGGCATATTGTATCGTTCTGAAGATTTGCAGTTTCAATTACTTAAATCACAAATAATTTAGATGACATTGTTTGTTCATGTTTACATATTGATCGATGCAAGTAAATTGCCAACCTTACTACACGTCTTTTTGAGCTTGCCTTCTACTGACTTCTGAAAAGTTTCTTGTAAGAAAAGTAACAGTGTTTTACTCTTAGGTGGTTCGTCTATCTACTTGTTTTCCTAAGAGCGTACAATTACCTGATTTGTCAGCTTATTTCTTTTGAGAACCTTCATTTGTTTTAGAAGTAATTGTTCCCCGTCAAGGCAAGCTTTTATGTCGTTAACAACTTCAGCTTCTTTGCTTGATAGAATTTCCGTTCATTCTGCATGGCTCAATTTTTGTGGCCTGCATAGAAGCCCTACTTGTCAGTTATTTTCTTATGCACGGATGTCTGCGAGAAAGTTAATTTTGAAACGATTTTAGGGCGAACTAAGTACTGCCGGACAATGCAGAGCTTTGTAGCTAGCACTTTCCTAGTAAGAAAAACCGAACTGCTTGGTCCAATTTAGCCAGATCCCAATTCACGTACTGTGTTTCCGATACATTTCGCGTTTACCGGTGGATCCTCCGATATCTGGTCTAAAGTCAGGTAAGGTTTTAGGACTTCAACATGATGTTTAATTTTGCTTCGTTTCTAGATGTGTTGCATGGAACATTGGAGAAGAAACTTGAATGCAACATCTGTGTTCAATGCAGATAATATTTCGCCAAATGTAAATTTCCAGTTCATGGCAAAGAAAGCTTTGCAAGTCAAGAATAGGTGGTTGTTTGTTGAGATAGGTTATCTTGGAAGACCATCCCACAAGGTAACTTGCACAAGTAGGAGGTTCAGATAGTATGGTAGGTCAATTGTGTGTACGCGTTGGTTTCGATCTTGCTTGTGGGCTGGAGGGGTGATTCAGCCAAGTCGGTGTAGACGCAACAAATAGACGGGCTTGGCTTGTTTAATCACACTCATCCTACATGCGTTGCAGGAGAATACTCCATTGCTGTCAGCAGCTTTGAAGCTTGTAATACACATAACTACAATATGAAGCAAACCATTCCTCTTGTATTTACCTGTAAAATTCCAAAAACTAAACAACAGTAACAGGAAGTTGAGAAAGAAAATGATTTCCAGTTTGCGTCTTTGAGATTCCTGGCGTTGCGGCACCCAACCCTGATGAATCGAGCACTTGAACACATCCATTTGACACCAGGAAGTGGAGAACATCGTAAGCATTTTGTGGTCCGATCATTCGGAAACGGAGCAAAAAATCCTCTTCTGAAATCCCTGGACGGCTGTATATCACCCATAACATTGAATTGACTAGCCTGTCGATCCGCCTCCTACGCTGATCCTCATCATTGCTTTGCCAAGGTCTGTACTCATATTCAAAGTGCTGTTTGCAATCGAAGTCATTGTTCTGAAAGCTGACCTGGACCTTTTTTGTGAAGGATTCAGTGGAGATGCATTGCTCGCTTGCTGAATCATGCAAGAACACCCATCGTCCGTGAAATATGTTCAATAGCCGTATCATTCCTGACAGAGACATGGCTTCCATAAACAGCAGCGGTTCATCTACAAAGGTTTTGAGTGTCTCGGTAGCTTGGTCAAGACTTATTCCCCTGGAGGCATCAATTTTTTCAATGAGTGAAGAGGATGCCGACTCAGCCAGTGCCGGGCTCATTTTCTGTGATGCTTGAGGCTGAAGCCTTGATGCGTAGAAAGATGCCAAAAAGTGGTGCAGATCATCCTCATGGCATGGTACTAGCTTCTCGACACACTCAAGTGTCTTGCAAAACTTCTGACTGCAAACTGTTATATTTTTCTCCACGTGTGAGTGCTTTGTGGAAGTCATCCATGTTTCAGGATGGGACGAATTCATAATGCAGGATGAAAACAACCCATCCCATTCATCCTCAATTCCACGAGATAATTTTTCAACCAGGTAGAGAAGCTTCTGTGCACTCAAGAAAGTACCCCCTTCTGATTCTTGTTGCTTCTTTGTACTCAGGGCTGTAGCATTAACGTTTAAATTTTGATCCGTTGAGGTCCCAACTATCCTTCGAAGCTTGTGGGAACCTTTGAGCATTCGATTGGACTGCGGGCCTGATTGAGTACAAGCTCCAAAGAATTCAACAATTCTTAAGGCTCTTTGGAACTGGAGGCTGGAACAGCTACCCCTCAAATTTTCATCTGCTAACAAATCAGATATTGGGGTTTCACCATGCTGGGCCATGTACTGAACTAGCTTATTTGCTAAGCACGCCGACACAGGGTCATTGGAGAGTGTGTCAATGTCAAGGTTGCCATCATCTGAGGACACGAAGCTCGCATATCTGTATCTCTTTGTTAGGCGCAGCAATTCCTCCAAACATTCCTGGAAATGCTCAGTTCTGGAATGCCGCCAGTGCATGATCATCGCATTCATTAGTTTCCAACAAGCATAGTTGTTTTTGAGGTGTGCAATTCTGCGCTTACACAAACTGACACGTGTCGGTAAATCTGGGATTGCACGCCAATCAACAAGGCCCTCACCAAGAGTCTTTGCTCTGTGCTTGATGTATGCTTCCAAAAGACTCCGGTCATTGTCCACGGTCCAGCTCCTGATGATAGGTAAACCATGGTCTCTCTGCCTTGAGTTTTTCTTAGGGGGGGAGTACTTTCTTCCTTCTTTATCCTCAGTCCTATTCGAATCAATGATTCGTTTCCTTGCATCTGCTTTCTTGCTGCTGGTCAAAAGGCCAGCAACACGCACATGCCCTCTACGCTTAGGATCTATTGTGTTTTCTTGACTTCGTCTGGCTGGCCTGGGAAAGATCATTGAAAGTACATCTTGAAACTGACAGGGCGCGTAGTCAAGAAGAATCAGTCTTGCCTGGTCACTGGACACTCCATTTTGTTCGGCATAGGTGACAAAGGCTGCCCACGTTGACTCCTCCTGTAGCTCTTCAGTTTTCCAAACAATGTTGTTGTTCAACCATTTCAGTAAAAGTGTGCGCTTTTCAAAGGGCACCAGGCGGGTTTCAGACCAATTTGCTGGATTCCTTAAAGACTGTGGCATCTTTGCTAACCATCCAGCTTCAGGCTGATGTTCGTCCTTGTGCGCAAGTTTTTCTTTTAGCTCTACCCAGAAAGAAATGGCCTCTTGCTTTTTCCTTACAAAGTAGAAAGTCCTCTCGGAACCTGGCCCCTCCATCTCACTGGAGGATTCAAATGGAATACATGAGACAAGTGAAAATTTTTCTTCACACACTTTGTGCTGCTGTTCCTTGGAAGGGGCTTCCGCAGCTTCTGTTAATTGGCCAAATTCTTGCTTGGGTAAAGACGAAAGATAGGGCTTCAGCACCCCCACTTGGCAAAGAAGTTTGAGCAAGACTATCAACCTTTTGGAAGCCTGGGCAGTCCATAGTTTCGACAGAACAGTAGTTGCGGGAGTCAGCTCTCCTAAGGTTAAGAGATTCTCCCGTGTACCAATGGCAAGACAGAATATTCTCATATCCATCGCGAATTGAAGCTCAGCAGTAGTGAAGCAATCACCATCTACTCTGCCGTCCAACCAGTCAATGAGCCATAGATGGAGTTCTCTTGCACGGATGGCTTTGGCCCATGCAAAGCCACTGCAAAGCAAGCTTCTATGATTGTCTAGCATGATCCTTGATGTCCTTTTTGACATCTCAAATAAGTGCTGACACTGAGAAGGATCCAGCAATGGAAGCTTCGCAGAACCTTCTTTGCATTTCTCAAATTCAACCATGCGCTTTGAAATTTTATCCCAGTCAATTTCACTGTCATTTAACGCTGAAGGCACTAATACACGTATCACCTTCTTCTCTTGTAGTTGGCCCTTGTCAGGATCAGTAATGGAGAGCTTTACCATGCGTACAAGATTGGAATTCAATAGAGAATACACTAGTCTTCGGGCAGTCTTTAAGTCTACTGCAGACTTTGTACCTTCCCAAGTACGGATCAGCCTGCCTGTCTCGATTTGCAACAAAAAACGCATGGTCCGTGCATGAGCAAGAAGTAGCCCATGTCTAATTCTTATTCTTGGAGTTGCCTGGACAGGCGGTAAGGTGCTGTGGTGAGGAAGGAGATCCATCAAAGCTGTACAGAAAGCATCAAACCCAGGAGCTGCTGACCACTGGATTTCATTGACGATGGGGAGAAAACGATTTGTGGCGCTGCCTAGCACCCTCCCGAGTGGTTGGCTACAGTCTTCAAAGGAGTTAGTCTGCGCCAAAGCACCGTTGTTTTCTTTACTTTGGTTGTTGATGGCATTGTTGCATCTTGACTGCCTGACATCATTGTCTTCAGCACACTGTGAATTGGAACTAGCCAAGATTACTTGAATATTGTTCCATGTGCCTCGTAGGTAAAGACGATACCTTGCGTGCTTCCCAAAGCTTTCAAGTGAGCTATCCAGGATTCTTGCTTTATCCAGAGATTCAATCATGTGCAGGTTCTGCTTGACAGGCAAGCCAAGATGTGAAAACAGCTCGTTGTAAGTTACTCCTTCCTCCTCCTTTTGCTGCACGACTGACAGAATCTGCCTATCCAAAGGAGCCTCTCCAATAACACAAGGATTTATAGCGCTCAACTCCCTTCCAGAATCACCATGCTGGGTGCACAATCTATTTGAGTCATTGTTTTTATGTGTTAGAATTGGTGGTGCATGATCCAAACACACATTTGACGTGGAATTTGGAAGAAGTTGTGTGTGTTTGCTCTCCGAAGATCGTGCTTCGAAAGTCAGTTTCAGGCAGGCATGAGCTCCTCTATTCTTTTCTAGACCCACCTGCTCTACAATGCCACCTTTAAGCAGCCTGTTACGAAGTCTCCGCCATCGCCGATGTGAAGTGGTTCCCTCGTGTAGCTTCAGATGAATTTTAATACTTCGTTCAAGAGCAATCCCATCAGGAGAGCTGCGTATGAAGTTCATTGCCATTCGAAGTAGCATATCATCTTCCATGGGGGCAAGTTGCTCGTGTTCCAGCTTTTTTATTCCATATTGAAGTCCAGTGACTGCGTCTTTGCAATCAGGGATACCTGCTGGCAATCCTTCTCCGTGCTGAACACTACTTTGACGTATATGCTTTCCACCTTCCTCATTTACAGGAAACAGAGAGGTATTTGACTTGGCCTCTTGTGGATCACCGTTGTCATGTCGCGTAGGCATTGCTTGAGGAGTAGCAAAACGTGATAGAAACAAAACCACAGGAGTGCTCACAGATCCAGAAGAGCCTTGTCGAACAATCATCCCTCGTCTTTCAAGCCCTTTGGCTACCTGGAAAAAGTTGCGTGGCTGCATGCCAAGCACCTGCGCTAAGTCTGCCTGGGATATGCCGTTCCACCTTGCTTTAGCAACATGCTGCAGGACAACTGCCTGCACACCGCTCAGTGGCGCAAATCCTGCTTTTATACCCATGGCAGCTTCTTGCAACTCCTGGGCTGCAAAGAGCAAAACACGGCACTTCTCTGCTTCATTCCATGAAGTTGGCAGTTTTCTGGTAGACACGCGTCTTCTTGGGGGGCTTTTACATGCATCTACAGCAGTATCATTTTGACAGGCGTGTGTGGACTGTGCTTCCATTCTTTTCACATGAGGATCTCTAGCGATATCTTCAAGGTCTGTCTTGTCTTCTGCATGATAAGTGTTTTTGTTTTCAACTATCCTTGTACAAACTTTGTTGTCAGCCAATGGTTGCTCATTGCAACCAGATGCTTTCCGGACACACTTTTTCTTACGCATCGTGCGTTCTGCTAGCAAAGTCAAATCCTGCAACCCCCTCTTTGTGGAGGTGTGGTCGCTGGTCAACTTCCTTGCTGTCAAGTCAAGACTTTCAGGTGAGGAGTGGGATGTGTTTGTGTTAGTCCTCTTAAGTTGACGGTGTGTGCTACCAATTGAAGGAGATGCCTCTTGGTCTTCCATTCTTTCTTGACCCACACATATGCGTATCTCTCCTTGTTCGTGGAACGACAAGAGACTGTTCCACAATCCATCTTTTAGGGAGGGAGGCACTTTGCGAGGGGATTCTCGCACGTTTAGAAGTTGCCAGAGATCACTTAGGAGGCATCCTTGCTCGGAAAGCGAAACAAGAAGGACAGGGTGGACCCAAGGTGTCAGCGATGGAATTCGTTTGCAGTTGTGGGGTAGAATCGTGTATGACACAAAAGAGTTTGACGACCCCGACCAAAGGTGACCCCATGATTCCCCATCAAAGTGGACGCAAAAATCTTACGTGTCAGCCAAGAGGTTCAGTGTTCTTCTCGCCTCGCTCGGTCCCTTCAAACACCGTGCCCATCGATGTCCCGAGCGTAGACGGTTGTCTATTGTCACTTTCGTCCAGTGCTGCTGCCTTTGTGTAATTGTTCGTCGGTTTTCCATTCGAGTGCCAGCGCAGAACGCGCACAAGTTGTGCTCCGAGTCCTTCTGGTGCTCGGTCGAGTCGCTGCGAGGACTCTTCTTCGTTTGTTTACGGCGTTTCAATCGCCCTATCGTCATCCTCCGTCCAAATTGAAGCTGTCGTGCTCGTCAACAAAGTCCACGAATGGTCTTAGACTTGCATGATTGGACTACAGAACATGTGGTTGTGGTGACGGGATGGTACCACGGCGACCGGTGTGTGTCGGAACCCGGACTCGTCTTCGTTTTTCGCATCGTTTCGTCTGCATCTTCCAAGGACGCCTCCTTCCAAAACCACGCACACGTGATCCTAGGCATGCTGTATCCCGCACCTTCTTCTCCTTGCAAAGCGATCTCCTCTCGCAATGCGACACGTGCAAGTCGTCCACCATCCATGGTCGATCGAAGGACGTGTGACCAAACGAGTCCAGTGAAGATGGTTCATAACCATCTTGCACCCCAAGCTAAACCCTGCAGGAGTTTTGAACATGCGAACAGACAAGGACCGCTTCAACCACATGCATGGACCGACGCGTTCGAAGAGATGGTCGTGGGAAAAGCACAACCGCTCCGTTGTAGAGGGGGAAGCAAGTAGCAACTAACGCACACGATGTGACACAACGGTAGGCCGTCGATCGGAAACAACCCGTTCTTGCCAAAAATCGATCTAGCGAGGGATTGCGCGTTACGATGGAATGTTCCGACACGGTCGAGATCCAATAGCACGAACGTTGCGATTGCACAATGCCGCGACAGGACAAGAGATGCCGATTCCCATCCGAGGGGCGAATCAAACCATGAAAGAGATAACCCTAACTTGTCCAAGAAAGTATACCCACATAATAAAAACATGCGCCAAATTTGCGACAGCCACATCCTATCACCTATGCAAACCAAGATCAAATATGGGAAACGGACCCATTGATCGAGTGTGTTGTGCTTGAGTTGACCTTCCTCGTCCTTGGATGAAAAGCACCTGCTTTTGAGTTACATGGAATGCGTGTGCATGCGCAATGCACTTGCATATGTGGGAGAAGGAAGAATGACGCATCATTCCTGGTAGCAACTCATAGAGACACTACCTTATAAGTGAAATGCAACCATTCGTATGCAAGGCTCTCCGTTAAGGAAAGCGAAGTTCGGAATGCTTCACATGAGATAGATGGAACACGCCTTCATTAGACAACGTTGATTTCATTTGCGCAAGTTTGGCCAAAGAAGGTGCTACTCCATCCTTCAAATTGCACAATGTATCCCTTACAAGGGCGAACTACTACTTGCGGTATGTAACCATTGGCGTTCGACTATTCTACACCTTGAGCGCTCTTCTTGCATGATTATTAGCTTAACCCCTCTTTCCGCGATCATCAAGCGTCGTAATTGGCCAGTGATTTGATTCGTTTCAAAGGTATTCAAGGACTTGTCCCTCTTCGCAACATGGGGGGTTGCATTTCCAAGTGCATTCAATTTGCCAGAGGGAGAGAAAAGAGCGGAGGCCCTGACAGCTAGGAGAAGAGAATTGTAAACCCCACGTTACCCTTGAGAAGTGAGAATATTTGCGTGTGAGCTATGGCATTCGTAGGGGAATACTTGTGACATTTGTGCCATTGATGGACATCCAAGCAAATCCTAAGAGGTCGTATATGAGGCGAAGGAACGTAGGAGACCGAGCGTTCGTACCTGCCATCCTCCGTATGTAGAAATGTTTCTCGTTTTTATAATCGACAAAGGTTGACCGCGGCTTTTTACAAGTATTTTATCGTCACTAGGAACAACTCTGGCAAGAGTGCGCATAAACCAAAAGTAGATTGATGCATCAAAGTACGGATTTGAACTATGCTCCTCCCCCATCATTTGCAAGAACGCCACGTGCAAGTCAATCCTCGCTGAGTTGATGTGTATGGCTGCTTGATTTCGACTGGAGGCATCCTTTGGACGTAGAAGCTTCGCGTTTGGTTTCACGTGAAGCCTTGTGAAGGGGTAGAGCTCGCATTTCCTTTCCACGTTTTCGGGGGTTCACCTCGATGTTTGACGCTGCGCACATGGATTGTCTTCATTATGAATCGTAGAGAAGAAGCCCGGCGTGTCTTGAGAACCTCCCTTCTCGCACTAGACGCTTGCATCGCACCACCTTGGGAGCGATGGATGGGACCTTGGGTTGTTGCGAGTGATCCGGTCGGTGGTGTGGGGGACGGATGGGTGGCGGCGGATGGGTTGCATCGAGGGAGGTGGAAGGGATGCCAACACGAAGGGGGAAACCCACGGGTTCCTTTGGAAACAGGGTGTGGGATAGGAAACAGTAGGATGAAAAGAGAGACTGTCTCGGTGGAAGCCATGCCTACCCATCCATCACACGTGGACCATCCATCCAGGACGACCGTCGCTCGTGCCATTGCAACAAGCGCACGACCTCGTCGTCGACACGGGTGTGTCGGTGATCCACAACCGAAGCATTCGAATGGAACGAACGAAGGTGGTGGCAACAAACGCGTCAGAAACATCTTCGGTAGACGTGGACTCGAGAAAACGAGCGGAACAGAAAGGAAAACGGCTGCCATCGTTCAATCCAGCACCAAGCCACTGATAACGACAATACGAACAACGATCAAACAAACAGCACAAGCATTCATACTTGAATTCGTGAATCGATTCTCTTCTCTGGCGAGGGTTTGGCTGTTATTGCGACCTGAATTTCTCCTCACCGTCCACTGCAAGCAGGACACAAAGGGGAGTGAAGAACTAATATACTGAGCACTTCAGACCTATCGCCATTGAGAGCGATCAAAAGCGACTGGAAACCAACATCAGAGCCACCACATTGCCGATTGTTACTGTTGCAATAGTGCCAAGTCGCTCCAACGTTTTAGTGATTCTATCAGTGGTAACGCTGGATATTCATTCTAGAAATCTGCTTGCAAACCGCTGGATTGAATCTTCTGCAAGTTGATTCCAGCTCACTATCAGAGGAAACTAGAGGCTCCAAATGGCTTGGTCAAGAGGAAGGACACCTGCATGCTGTTCCTACCCATCATCCGTGTCTTTTTCATTCTTGAGTGGAGAGGATGCAAAAAGTCTCTCTGTTTGCAATGTTTCCTTACCTGCCTCTGTTACACCTGGTGGAGCTCCCATCAGCGGAGGGTTGTACGATCCACGCATGGGTCCCTTGGATGCGTCATCTGGACCCTGTGCAACATGCGGGCTCGCCCACTCTCGTTGCCCAGGTCACTGTGGTAGGGTCGAACTTCCACTACCAGTAATACATCCCTTGGCAGCATCAGATACGCTTAAAATATTGAGAGGGACCTGCTTCAAGTGCTTTCATTTTCGCAGAAAGAATGTCAACAAAGGGCTTACTCTCTCCCGACAAATTGAAGCCTCTTGCGGGGGTGTGGAAGACAAAGCAAACAGTAATCCTGACACAGAAGATAATGATGATGACATAGAACAACCAAGTCCTCAAATGGTAAACCTCAGAAGAAATCACCGACAGAGAATAAATGCACTGGAGAGGATCAAAGCCTCTCGAATTTCAAAATGCGAGTATTGTGGTGCGCACTCTCCGAGTGTCAAAAAGGAAAGCTCGACGCGCTTTGTTCTTGCGTCTCTTCCTGCCAAGCAGGCCCAAGAGAACTTGGCTAATGGGCATATTTTACAGATTCTTATCGATGAACAAGATGGAGATATGCAGGGTGAACTTGATACACTCAGCGCAGAGCTCAGTGCAGAAAATAGGGATTTTCGCAAGCCACGAGTCCTTACACCCCTGGAGATTGAGAGAATTTTTGAGAAAGTTTGGACAAATGAAAGGAAAACGTGTGCTTCAATATGGAAGGCAGTGGATGGTAAGTATTATTCCTGCTCTCCGGCATTCAACTTTATACGTACATTGGTCGTACCGCCAAATAAGTTCCGACCACCATCTTTCCTAGATGGTAGAATGTACGAAAATGTACAAAATTCACATTATGCTAGCATCATTGAAGCAGCTTTCAAAATCCAACAATATGGAACCGGGCATGCAGATGAAGCACCAAATGTGGAGAAGATTTTGTCTGCTTGGATAGAGATGCAGGATGCAGTAAACTCCTTGATTGACTCAGCTAGTTCTGAAAAGAATAATGCTGCAAAAGAAGCATCACCTGGCATTAGGCAGCAGTTGGACCGTAAGGAAGGCTTATTTCGTAAAAATATGATGGGCAAGCGAGTAAACTATGCAGCTAGGTCTGTAATCAGCCCGGACCCTATGATTGCAACATCTGAGATAGGTGTGCCACCATTCTTTGCAATGAGACTGAGTTACCCAGAAGGAGTATGTCACTGGAATGTGCAGGTGCTCCGCAAGCTTGTTGAGAATGGGCCCAATGTACACCCGGGTGCTGTTGCAGTCGAAGATGAGCTGGGCCGCGTGATAAATTTGGCAAGCTTGAGCCAGCAACAACGTCAAGGTCTTGCTGCACGACTTGCCTCATCATCCATGATGGACAAGCCTGGCTGGTCAGCAGTTGATGCTCATGAAAGTCAAATAATGCCCACTCCCAGGTTCAAGGTTGTGTACAGACACATGAGGGATGGTGATATTATGCTGGTCAACCGGCAACCAACATTGCACAAACCAGGAATAATGGCCCACAGAGTAAAAGTCATAAACACTGGGCAGCGCACTATTCGCCTACACTATGCAAACTGCAGCACATACAACGCCGATTTTGACGGCGACGAAATCAACCTGCACCTTCCTCAAGATGTCATAGGCAGGGCAGAGGGGTATGGGATTGTTAGTGCAGATAAACAGTTTGTAAGCCCCACTGCTGGTGCACCGTTGAGGGGACTCATACAAGACCATGTCGTCGGTGCCGTCTTGCTGACAAAGAAAGATGCACTGTTTTCAAAACAGCAGTATGCACAACTCCTCTATGTAGCATGTGGCCATGGCCTGAATGGTTTGGTCGCCAATGGCACCGCGTCGAAGAACAAATGTAAGAGCTTAATGTGCCTTGACTCACCAGCTATTATGAAGCCAGAGCGTAGATGGACAGGGAAGCAAGTGCTTGAAGCAGTAGTGAAATTCGTTGCGGGGGGTCTACCACCCCTTACATTTTCATCTGGTTCGAAGATTCCTCCAGGTTATTGGGGAAAAGACAGTTTTGAGGACAAATTCTGCTTTATTGATGGTAAGTGTGCATTTCCGTTTGCGAGATCCAGTATTTGATGTGTGGATGATAGTAAATCGTCTCATTTGGCCCAAGTTAGCTAAGCTATGCTGTGCCACCAACCATTTTTTCCAAGCCCTTTGACACACATCGCTGCAGAATATACGATGCGCAAGTTTGAAAATTGTAGACTGACACTGTTGAACTTTGATTTGTTTGTTTGTCTACGGAATAGGGGCTCTTGTCCACGGAGTATTTGACAAGGCACAATTCGGGAGCTACGGATTAGTACACGCAGTTCATGAAATGTATGGACCAGCTGCTGCTGGAGAGTTGCTGTCTGCACTTTCAAGATTGATGACATGTTACTTGCAGTGGTACGGCATGACATGCGGATTGGATGACATGATCATCCTACCATCTGGAGAGAAGGAACGTGCATTGCATCTTTGCAAAGCAGATGAGACTGCTGCCTCTGCTGTTGCAGATTTTGTGAATGGAAGCAAGAGCGAATTCAGAACAAAAGAAGGCGGTAGAAAGTTGACTGCAAAACTAGAGGAGCTTCTCCTCAGAAGACCTGGAGATGAAGCTGTTCTTGATATGAAAGTGTCTAGTGCGTTGAATCCAATCACGTCTGGAATTATCAAGTCTTGCATTCCAAACGGTCAGTTGAAGTCTTTTCCAAATAATTGTCTTAGTCTCATGACCATGACTGGAGCCAAAGGTAGTTTGGTCAATTTCTCCCAGATTTCATCGCTTCTTGGGCAGCAAGAACTGGAAGGGCGCCGTGTTCCTAGAATGGCAAGTGGAAAGACTCTTCCCTGCTTCCAACCATGGGACCTCAGTGCCAGGTCAGGTGGTTTTATTGGTGATCGTTTTCTGTCCGGCTTAAAACCACAAGAATATTACTTCCACTGTATGGCTGGACGTGATGGTCTTGTTGATACGACAGTTAAGACATCCAGATCTGGCTACTTGCAACGATGCTTGGTGAAAAACTTAGAAACTCTAGTGGTACAGTACGACCATACTGTGAGGGATTGCGATGGTAGCATTGTTCAATTTCAATATGGAGAAGATGCTTTGGATCCAAGCAAGGTTCCATATCTCAATAAATTCTCTTTCATCTTGCAAAATGCAAGACAAGCTTCGATGAATGTGGCAATGGATGGCTTCGAGCGGCCAAGTATATGCAAGGAAGGGCAGAATAGAGCAAGAGGTACCCTGGATGATGAACTTCCTCCCCTTGCAGTAAACTTTCCTACCGTTAAAGGAGCAGTGTCTGAACGGTTCCAGCAGTCCCTGAGAAGCTACCTTGAAACAAATCCCGATAAACTTATCGGAGTAGAAACTCTGCAGCAGCAACAAGGGGACAAAGTTTTGTCGAAGGATCACTTTTTGACTCTTATGGAGCTTCGGTACATGAACTCGCTTGCAGCACCAGGTGAGTCAGTAGGCGTCATTGCAGCACAAAGTATAGGGGAGCCTTCAACCCAAATGACCCTTAATACTTTTCACTTTGCTGGCAGGGGTGAAGCGAATGTAACACTTGGTATCCCAAGGTTGAGAGAGATCCTCATGGTTGCATCACAAAATATGAAGACTCCGGTAATGAGTCTACCTCTGCTAGGGCATGATTGCAAGAGCAACTGTCAAGCAATGGCAAAAGAATTAGCGCATCGTTTGAGGAAGGTGAGATTGGCAGAAATTCTCTCTGACCTGACCGTGTTCGAATTTCCTTGTGTTCGTAATGGAACTATGAGAGAATATCAAATTCGAATGAAATTTCAGGAGGAGGAGGATTACAAGCAAATAGCTCAGATACCTTTTGCTCACATTGCTGAAGTGTTCAAAACTGTATTTTGTGGGCAAGTGAAATACCTTTTGTCCTTGGAAATAAGGAAGAGTTCCTTGAAAGGTCTTCTTAATCTTGATGCGCCCGTTTTAAAAGCTGCAGAGGTAGACAAACTAGAACCTGGAAATCCAGATGAGAAAATAGAGTCAAAGACCACAAATCAACACCCCCCTGTGGAAGACGACGATGACGAAGAGGAGGAGGATGAAGATGAAGACAAAGAGTCTGCCAAGGAAGCTTTCCGAGACTCTGTTCGAAAGATTTCCTATCAGGATGAAGATGAAGATGATACAGCTGCTAAACAAGCAAAGAATAAGTTGGCAACATCGAAAGAACATGAGGATACCCAGGAAGAACCTTTGCTTGATAACAATCAAATGGAAATTGTCAAAGTGGATGAAAAGGAGAAATCTTGTCAACTTTCGCTCTTCATGCCTATAGATGCGCCAAAGCTGCTTATGTTAGAAATAGTGGAGAAAGCAGCTGTGAAATCTGTGTTGATGAGCACAGAAGGCATAGATAAAGCTTTGGTGGTGGGGGAAAATGTTGGCGATGTAGCTCCTCTGGTGCAGACTGAGGGTGTCAACTTGCAAGCAATGTGGGAGCACCATGACTTGATTGATGTTCACAACATTCGAACAAATGACATCCATGCTATACTACAAACTTACGGTGTTGAAGCAGCAAGAGCATGCATTGCTTCAGAAGTGAAAGATGTCTTCAATGCTTATGGCATTAACGTTGACAGTCGACATCTTAGCCTTATTGCTGACTTCATGTCGGTTGATGGTAACTACCGTGCGTTCAGTCGCTTGGGCATTCAAGCTGCAAGTAGCCCTATGCTGAAAATGAGCTTTGAAACAGCAACCAAATTCCTTGTGGATGCAGCCTTGTACGGTGAGCATGACCAGTTGCGTTCCCCATCTGCAAGGATAAGTTTAGGGCAAGTTGCAAAATTAGGGACTGGGATGTGTGATGTGCTGCTGAACCTGGCTAAGTGAGCATGGGTATAAAATTGTACGGACTGGATGTGCTCTTCATGTCTATCACACATCTGGCAGTCTGTAACCCCGCATTTGATGAGTTGTCAACTGTACCACAGTATGCAGCTGTTAGGGGCTTACTTGTTCGTTCTAGTTTCTGAGAAGGTCATTCTTCTTTTTCAATGTTTCCTGAATTGACAAGCATCGTTTTGCCATAAATTGGGGGGACTGTCGTTTTCACCTAGCATGGGCTAAATAAATTTTGAATTTCAAGTTCGTTCATAGCTACTACGTTGTGATTGCATCCTTATCTTCACAGACAATACTTAAATCTATCATTTGGTTTAGATCACGGACTGCTTGAACCTTCAATCAAACATCGGACCAAGGTGGCCCTCGAAAACGATTCATGTTGTTGAGATTGCGATCCGGAAATCTGGCATATGTTGTTGTGAATTCCAAGGTTCCCTATACAACTTGCAAGTGATTTGATCACATCAAATTTCTGGTTGGAAGCACTTTGTGCTTATGCTTGTCCTCAATTCCTGTTCATTCAATGGAGTAGGAGCAATGAATCGGTTTCTTGTGTCCGCTTACCCAAAATAGTAGACACCTATAAGCTAGTTTTAAGAGCCTTGAGGTTGGAACGCTTGTATGGAGTGACTAGGTGAGCTACAAAAAACTACCTTGTATTTCTTTGTGAAAAAGAGGCTTCGCTTCTCAAACAAATTTCATCGTTGAACTTGTCTTCCATCATTTTGCACAGTTGGAAAATCTTCTAGTGCGAGATTATTTTGTGTGAATCATTCCGAAACAGCCAATTCCAACTAAAATAAAAGAAAGCTCGAGAGGTTGGCGTGATAATTGAAAGGTTTCTCTCTCCGAAAATCCTCAATTCATTTTACTTGTAGGCTTAATCTGACGTTTGTTACACCTAGTTTCCTCTTTGCCGAAAAGAAACGAATGGGCATGCTTATGCCGTGTTCCTACAATGTGAATTGGAGAAAATACATGATTTTCTTCCGCGGCAAGTTATGAGTAGTAGGAATGATACCCGATTTATTGTTCTAATCTAGGAACCCTCGTGTAAGAAGTTCTAGTTATTGGTAAGTACCACATATGATTAAGCACTTGTCGGTTTCTCTTTGAAAGTTTCGGACATGCTTCTTGGCATTGCATCATTTTTGCCACCTAGCCCTAACTCCTTTTGTCGCTCTTAGGTAAGTTACATCATTAATCTTGAGTATTTATAGAGAGTTTTGCTTTTCCACCGTTGAATTTACCACAAGTGCTTGCTCGGGTCTTTGGATTTTTAGGGCTTCTAAGAATGCAAGGCGACAATTCAATGTGAAGATGGGAGGCATCGAAGCAACATGCCCCTAAGTTTCGAATGGTGATAGTTTGATTAACATATAGTTGATTTGCACAATGGCAACATGTAGCATGGCAAAAAACTCCGCAAATATCTCTCTTGCAAAGGTTCCCAATGCCCTTCGGTGCAAATTAGCTTATCGATATTTCTAGGCCAATTCATGGTGCTTTTGCTGATCTGAAGTGTTAGGATTAGAAAAGTGATTGTTTTGTGAAACAATCATCATTAAAAACGAAACCTTCCTAAAGCTACAACATGAGGATTCTGGTAAAAGTTGCCCACGGTTCACAAAGTTTCCACGAAGTTGCTTGCGAAGCTCAAGTTGCGAGAGTTTTCTTTGTATTCCAATCTTTCGAAGAGACAGCACAATTTCTAGAGGATGGCCGTAAGAAAAAGGCATGCGCACTTTCGCGCAACCGAGGAAAGAGATTTCAATTATATTAACCCCATTGTTCAATCATGTGTAAAGTTGTTGTGTCATCAAGATTTGCGTTGCATAATTTGTTGCGACAGGCCCACTCAATATGGAATGTTGCATAGTTCAGCTTATCGGTGACTTGAATTAAGAAACGTGATACATGTGCCTTGTGAATGCGAGCTTAGTGTTTACAACGAAGAGTTTGCATAGAGTTCTAATTAGGAAATATTTCGTTGGAAAATGCGAGATGTTTGCGGAGTAACCCAACAATGACAAAGACAACATTCTCATTAAAAAGATCATATTCTTTAGTGTTCAAAAATCGCTTGGTTTTGTGCAAGGTTGTTTGTTCGAAAGTGTGGTGCCTAAGCTTACATTTGATGGGAACGGTTGTTTTCTCAAGAGTGTGACTTGATCTAGTATGGTTTTGGACATTCGGATGACGTTTGTGAACCTCCCCTACTTGCTCCGCTTTGACGGAGAAAAAAAGGACTTCGACGTGATCGTGTGCTTTGTCCCGTCGATCGATCTGTTTGCGGAGTACAAAATGGTGCTCGTGCACCAAAAACGTGTCGACTAGGCCGAGCTGGCGACCTAGTTGGTCCATTGTCTCGGCCTTAAGTCCCTCTCCTTAACCACTCGGACATGTTGACGGCCCTGGATCCGGTCACGCATTCGTAGTTTCCTGTCAACAGTGGGGTTCGAACCCACGCGCACTGTACGTGCAAGGGATTTCTCGTAGCCAATGTCACCGGTGTCCCGATACGACACATGATAAAAACACAGAGTTTGCACTTAACATCAATTTATACTTCGTCACATTCATGGTGGACTATTCCACTCTGTCGAAGCTGATGTTGTGTTGCTCGCGGCAACGAACCATTCATCACTGGTCGATGGTCGAAAAGAAACAACATTCGTGAAGCGAAAGTGATGGAGACCTATTTATCAAGTAAAATACCACTAATATCATAGCAGAGGGTCCGCATCTTGGACTTGGTAGATTGACCCAAAGGTGGACCCGTATTATTTTGTGCAAGGGGTCATGTCCTCACACGCATCGACGGCAGAATATGTACTTGCACTCAAATCACATCTGATTATCGCAAGTTTCAGGGGTACAGGGTAGATTGAGGCTCCGATGTTTATTTGATTATGCTGGAGAGACTCACTCAGGAGGCGAGGGCTTGCGCTGATTGCCATATATGTCGAGTTCATCATCAACATTCTGCACGCTTGGCCGTGACTGCAGGGAAGATTTCTCTGCAAGCATCGATGACTTGTAGTCTTCCCAGATCTGCCCAACGAAGCCAACTTTGTAAGTCAAAAAGCCTAGCAGTAGGGCAGCACCATTCATTTCTTCACCCGTACCCCATTTGTTCCAACCACTGTATAGGACTGCAAGTCCCACAGGAACAAGCAAGCGTTCATTGCACAATGCCAGCTTGGATCCCTCAAAAACTCTAAGTATTAAGTTTGGAGCTGCCCCTTGGATCCTTTCCAGTCTAGTGAAGCCTCGGAGTTTTTCAGACGAGTAATCTTCAACGCTTTTAGCAAGCAGCAAGATATACAAGGTCGCTCCCGCTGTGCCCAGAGCAAAACTAGCACCAGCCGAACTCCCGAAGCCAAACAGGCAATATCCTGTGCCTATCATGGACGTCAGTGCTGTCCTTTTCAGGATGCTTCTTTTGAGGGTTTCGAATTCACGAGGATTGTCATTCGTCTTGGACGGTTCTTTCGCCGACGATTCCTTTGCTGTTGAGATTGTTCTCCTTCGGCAACGGCCGCGCCTACCACGACTCCTTTGCGTTCTTTCCACCCACTTTCCCAGACCCGCCACGACTACGTCGTTTCTACTCCTGCTTGCGACGGCCATCTGCACCAACTGGTCGCCCACCGTGCTTCGAGTCGGCCAACCTTTCACTGTCGTAGGAGCTTAGTTCGGTTCCTCTCAGGCTGACCCGAGGTTGGACGGTGGGTACCTTGGATGGGCATCGCATGGAACGAGTGCCATCTGGAACCATGCCATCATTCGACAAGGAACCGACGTTCTTTCGCTCCCAATCCGAGCGTCCACTGGAAGTTCGAGACTTCAAACCAGGAACGAATCGTGTCTCGGTTGTACAAGCATCGAGAGGTCGCACTGAGGATTCAAAAGCCACCAGCCAAGGCTCCAAAAGGTTCTGAAGATGGGTCTCGTGAACCAATGCAGAAGGTGACACAATCTGTCCATCAAACCAATAACTACCAGGCTCTGCTGCTTCAGCCGTGACTGCATGCACCACACTTTCAGCAGCGTGAGAAGGACGGTGAAGGAGTCCGAGGAACCGGAGGACCACACGATAGAGAACAACCAAAAGCACAGGCCACTCACGCGTAAGCGTACTAGCAAATGCACCCGGATCACATGCGCAAGCAAAGCCCTTCTTTCCAACTGTTTCTCCCATCTTACTGAGCAGCAGTAGAGACGCAAGTTTGGAATGTTGATATGCAGATGCTGGTGTGTAGGAATTTTGTGCTTTCCTTCTTGGAAGCTTGTGCATCCAGTCCAACCAACCCAAATAACTGTTCCTAATGGCAGAGCGATGAGTGAAAGAAGATACAAGCACTACTCGAGGACTACGCGACCTTACGAAGAGAGAAGCCAAACTCTTTGTGAGAAAAAACGGACCCAAACAGTTGGTCGCAAATGTGCGTTCAAATCCATCAGCAGTTATTTGTAATTCATCAGTGAGACACGCTGCGTTATGAACCACCACTTCCAGGTTTGGCCTTGCTCTTGCTGTGGATTTGACATCATTTGCAAACTGCAAAATGGAAGTGGCATCTTCAAGGTTCACAGAAAATGACTCCACTTTTGCTGCAGGGTTGTCCTTTTGAATCCTTTCCTCTAGGATTCCAGATCTCTGCATATCTTTGCATCCCAAAATGACGTGGTACCCTTTCCTTGACAGCTGCACAGCAATCTCTTGTCCTAAAGTACCACAGGCGCCAGTGACGATCGCGGTGGCAGGAAGCAACGAGCAATTGGCAGATGCTTGTGAAGTGTTCCTTTTCTTACGGACCAGCTTCATGATCACGATGAATTTGGAATAGATCAACGCAAGCATCCAACTTCCCATGATGGCGAGGTTCCTGAGACGCAGTGTGTTCCTCATCTGGTCTGACTAGGGAACGTGCGCTGGATCGACACCCTTCTTCCTTCTACGTGTCACCGCTGTGCTGCTGCATCTTCCATGGCATTGCGGTGAGAACGCATCCACGAAAGCCTCTGTCCCGTTCAGTCCATGGATCGATTCGCGGTTTTCGAAATTTTCATGACGAATTTCGGACTCGATTTGATGACTTGTAATTGCCGTTCCACATTACAACGATGCGTGCGACCCATTACCACTACCATACGTTCAACTCAACAAGTTATGTCCATCGTTCGAAAGGAAAGCCATCTTCCCTATCATTATTTCGACCGACCAACAATTGTCGACGTGAAAAGGTATGGCGCTTGTCAAACCAATTGTTTCTTGATGTGATACGTGCTTTGATGGGGACAAGATGTGTTGTACACGCAATCCGAAATTGAGGTGACGAATGGCATTTTGATGAAGATGTTGCCCGTTTCCTTGTTACTTGGCATCGTTCTACTTTGAGGTGAATGGCCACTCCTTTGAGGGTGTGCGAGTTCACCTTGATGTAGCTTTTGCTAGTCAGAGAGGAGAGTGCGAGCGATTTGTGATACGGCGTAATTTTTTACAAGCTCTTGGAATGGTCATTGTTCCAAACATTTTTGAACACGGTTGTAGAGAGTTGCATGCTAATGACGTTTATTCAAACCAAGAAAGGAGGACCACCCTTGCCTTGCAAAGGATGGAGGAACAGAGTAGTTGCCTTGTTTCGTTGGCATCCTACGTTTTCGTTTCTCGTACACGAACGAAAGCTTCGATATCAACAACCTTCCCATGGTGCCATCTCGCTAAAATGGATCCCATAGCGCAGCTACGCTTCCTATCCTTTTCTTGACCTTGCAAAGTCCATGAGATGGCACGTGCACGGAGATTCCATTGCAAAGGCTTTCTGTGTCGATACGCCGTGTGCAGCTTCCGTAATCGCGCCTTTTTCATCCGATGCACACACGCACGAGCCCTTCAACGTCCCATGGGTGGATCCGTTGTCGTTGTGTGTCGTGGGATGCGTTAGGACTGCTTTTCTTCTCGTATTCCTGTCCCTGTTGTGGGAAAGGGGGGCATTGCTCAATCTTCCAAAGGGGGGCATTGACTTGGACTTGTTTCCCACATCGGTCGTGACTTGGGTGACGAAGGTCGGCCATCGTGTGTCCGAGGCGCCTTACGTGTGTGAATCGACGACGCGTGCGAAGGAGGAAACACCACCACGAAGTGAGCAGGCATGGAGGCGGAGCTGAAGATCCGTGGAGAATCCAAAGACCTCACCCGTGTGGAACGCATCGGTGCGCACAGCCACATCCATGGACTTGGACTCGACCAAACCCTGGAAGCCAGACCCATGGGTCAAGGAATGGTCGGACAAACGCAAGCCAGGAAGGTAAGCAAACACGTGTGCTGCCATGACAGCATGGAACGCTGGCAGCAGTGACGAATGCGACCAAAACTTATGAACGGTTGGAGGGCGGAACGCGGAAGACATCCTGGTCGAAGGAACGAAACGACAAGCCATACCTCTGGTGGAGACCACCGAGCTGACCATGATCGAACGAACTCGCCATCCTCCTTCCTCGCGCAGGCTGCAGGTGTCATCTTGTCCATGATCAAAGAAGGACAAATTGCCGGGAGAGCAGTGCTTCTCGCAGGACAGCCGGGAACAGGGAAAACAGCCATTGCCATGGTGAGTCAAAGCGTCCAAACGCGAGGAATCTATGCGGTGCAAATGAAAGGAATCAATGCCAGAATGTGTTCAAAGACCTCTTGATCGAAAAGAAAAACCGCCAGTGATGTCTGAAGAAACAGGACTGACCATGAAAGACGTATTCGCGATGCTTCCTGACCACAGGGCCTGGCAAAGTCACTGGGGGAAGAAACTCCATTCACCATGATATCAGCCAGTGAAATTTTCTCATTGGAAATGTCGAAAACAGAAGCGCTCACTCAGGCATTCAGGAAAGCCATTGGTGTGAGGATCAAAGAGGAGACTGAAATCATTGAAGGTGAAGTGGTGGAGATAGAAATTGATCGACCAGCCACTGGAGGCTCTGCCTCTAAGACGGGGAAGTTGATCATCAAAACAACAGAGATGGAAACCATCTATGATCTGGGCCAAAAGATGATCGATGCTCTTTCCAAGGAGAAAGTGCAAGCAGGAGATGTCGTAGCCATTGACAAATCCAGTGGTAAGGTCACAAAGCTGGGTCGGTCGTTTGCAAGAAGCAGAGATTACGATGCGATGGGACCAACGACCAAGTTCGTCCAGTGTCCAGAGGGGGAGCTGCAAAAACGTAAGGAAGTTGTCCACACAGTTAGTTTGCATGAGATAGACGTGATCAATTCCAGGACCCAAGGTTTCTTAGCCCTGTTTTCGGGGGATACTGGCGAAATTAGATCAGAAGTGAGGGAGCAAATTGACACAAAAGTAGTAGAGTGGAGAGAAGAAGGAAAGGCAGATATTGTACCTGGAGTTCTTTTTATTGACGAAGTGCACATGCTTGACATAGAGTGCTTCAGCTTCTTGAACCGGGCGCTGGAGAATGAAATGGCCCCTATTCTCATGGTTGCGACCAACCGAGGCATCACAACCATTCGGGGAACCACATACCAGTCTCCGCACGGCATCCCAGTGGACCTGTTGGATCGCCTCCTTATCATATCTACCGAGCCTTATACAGAAAAAGAGATCCGAATGATTCTGGACATTCGTTGTGAGGAAGAAGATGTTGCAATGAGTGATGATGCCAAAGGATTACTGACCAAAATTGGTCAGGAGACCAGCCTACGCTATGCCATTCATCTGATTTCCATGGCTGCATTGGTGTGCCAGAAGCGCAAGGGCAAAGAGGTGAGCATTGAGGACGTTGGCAAGGTGTACACTATGTTTTTGGACGTGAAACGTTCTGCCCAGCACATGGTGGACTACCAGGACCAATTTATGTTCAACGAGCTTCAGCAGCAGACGGATCAGCAAGGGATGGAGATTCAGTAGCCGCCTTTTTCTACTGGCCGAGCCGCCTTTTGGTTGGCCCAAGGATGGTGTGTGTTTTATGCTTCGTGCACCTCTCCTCCTGCCGAGGCGTTGCAACTTCGCTGTGCCCTGGACGAAAGGAATAACAGAACACTTCCTACGTTTGATCAGTTTGGAATGGGCTGAAGTCGAGCCATGGATATGGGTATGATAGCCCACCTGGTGATGGCTCCACATTCCTGTAATGCGATCTTAGCACGGGGAAGTCTTCCCTGCTTTTGTTTTGAATCGGTCTGTTTTGCTTCCTGTTCAATACCAACAATGAGTGCGTCCATTTCTATATTTGTGCATGAAGGACTAGGGATGTTGGGGAGCTTTTCGTGCGTACAGAATATGAGCTCGGTTGGATCTGAAGGAAGTGTGTCGATCTGCACAGGCTTTGTTCCTCGTATAGACAACGTCTATGGAATGCGAGGACTTGGTTGCTTTGCAACTCTTGCGCTCCGGCGTTCCACAAGCACCACCACCGGTTGATGTCCCACCTCGTGCAGGATTCTGCAGCCAGTTCCTCCTTTCTCGTGCCTCGTTGTTCGATCCTCCGGCTACACATGCGTTCCACGTGGGCATGGTCATGGACTCGTGTGTCTTGTAACGAGGACCACCATGGGTAGCTTGATGTCGGAACACCACCCCCCACGTGTCGTCTCCCCTTCGGTGTGGTTGGTGTACGGATGGAATTGGATCGCTCATTCGTGGCTTCCATTGCACCACGTTGAACACAAGTTGTCGTGGGACGTCGTCCGCAAAGAGACGATGTGGACGACGAAAGTGGTGCGCAGCACCGTTGCAACCAAGCCGAATCCAAGCACCAGGCCTGAACGGTTGGAACGAGATCATGTGGGACGCTTGAGGATGGCAAAACCGACGAAAGATGGTTGGCGATGGTACCAATATCGTGGGTGGAACGTACACTACGGTTCCATGGATCGGCGAAGCGTCAGCTTGGACGTGGACGAAGAGAGAGATACGCTCGACGAAGTGGCCGAAGCAGTGGTCATCGGTACTGAACAAGAAATAGACGGAAATACTACACCTGCGACGGGGACGGATGCAGATTTGGGGACACCAGTCGTGCTTGTGCACGGATTTGGAGCAAGTGGGTACCATTGGAGGTATTGTGCACCAACGCTTGCGGAAAAGCACCGCGTCTTTGCGCCTTGCCTTCTTGGATTCGGACTTTCAGACAAGCCAAAGGAAGCCACGTATGAGAATGGAGAGCTGTGGAGAGATCAACTCGTGCATTTTTTAGAAGACGTGGTCAAGGAACCTGCTGTGCTTGTTGGGAATTCATTGGGAGGGAGAGCCGTCTTGCATGTTGCAGCCACCAGACCTGATCTTGTTCGTGGTCTGGTCCTTGTCAACTCTGCAGGTAGATTTGCAGAAGAAAACAATAAGGCTTCCATGGCCGAACCAGTTGAAGAGCTGACGGCTCTCACAAAAGTCAGAGATTGGGTACAAGGGGCAGTTCAGAGGGCAGTCCTATCGCTCACATTTCTGTGGACCAAAAGACCAGCAAGAGTCAAGCAAGTGCTGGAAGCTGTTTACAGCAATCGAGACCGCATCGATCAGAGCCTGGTAGACTCCATAATTGAGCCAGCTCTTCATGAAAACGCCATGGATACTTTCATCAAGGTTGTAGGCCAAACAAGGACACAAACCACTGTCAATGAGCTCCTTGGGAGGTTGAAAGTCCCCACTTTATTGTTGTGGGGAATGAAAGATCCTTGGATCCGACCAGACAAAGCAGAGTATCTTCGGACGCTATATCCGCAAGCAGAATTTTATCCTCTTGATGCAGGGCACTGTCCGCAGGATGATTCTCCGGAGGAGTTCGTGGACGCATTGATGCAATGGATGCAGAAGCTGTAGTGTGGATTTTGGGTGGCATGCACCTTCGAAGTAGGACAGAATAGCTAGAGTGGTAATAAAAATTCTGTAAAACTTGTTTACTTCGTGAAAATTTCCGACAAGGTGGCTTGCCTTCCTCGCTTGGGGATGGGCTCGAGACCGCTCAGTAATCTTTCGCGCTTCTCAAATTGCAATGCAAGGTGGTAATCTTCATGCTCGCCCATTTTTTCCTTCCGAACAAGGGCATCACAAATGATGCACCAGCAAGAATCCGAAGTGGCAGAACCCTTCCTTTCGCCGCAGACCGCACAGCTTCGCTCTCTAGCATCCTGGTTAAAAAACGTGCAGCTTCTACAAGACCAGCCAGACCTCGACCAAGCGAACATCGTAATCTTATCGCCTCTGAGCAATTCATCATCCAGAAGTTGATTCCCAGTGCCTGTGGTACAAGGCAGCTCTCCCTTTTCGCCCTCAGCAAAAAGCTTATCAAGCGACGTCTGACCTTTTGGAAGCATGACTTTTTCTTCAAAGTTAGACATGCGAACTCCGAGGAGCCTCAATCTGAGAGGAAGTTCTTGATTGAGGAGCTTCAAAGCTTCATCTGTAATCTCTGTTTCAGAGCAAGTGAAATGAGGAAGTGTGATTGACCGTGACTTGATCTCAAATCCTGCTGTCTTCATCTTCAATGTGATGGTTTTACCTCTCAGGCCTTCTTTAGAAAGATCTGCCACTAGATGGTGCACCATCTGCTTGCATTTTTCAACCAGGAACTGTTTATCTGCCGTTTCTTTAAAGGTGCGCTCACAAGACATCCCTCTCCTACCCACTTTCCCTTCTTCAAGCTCCTCGTGCTCTGTTGCTCCAATACCCAGACCCACTGCAAGTAAAAACGCCGCACTTGAAGGGGAAAACAAGCCAACGACTAGGTCACTCTTTTCAATCAGTTCCCCACACACAGTTACACCCAAAGCATCTTTCAGTACTTTCTCCATCACTTTGCCGATGCCGCTGATTTTTCGCACAGGAAGTGTTTCTACAAACTTCCGAATAGCTTGGTTGTGATTCGGCAGACAATACTGACCATTGGGCTTGTTAATATCTGAGCATACCTTGGCAAGCCTCCTGTTGGCAGCGATTCCCACGCTGCAAGTCAATCCGGTGGTGGCATGAACCTCTTTCCGCAATTCCTCCGCCAGTTGCCATGCACTGACCGATCGTTTCGCAAGGAGGGGTGTTACGTCCAAGTACGCCTCGTCCAGGGACATCATTTCCAAATCAGGATCGTACTTTGCTAGGATCTTCCTCACTTCCTGGGAGGCCAAATTGTATTTGTCGAAATTGGTATTGATCAGCAACAACTGTGGGCAGAGATGCATTGCAATAAACGGAGGCATGGCAGATCGCACGCCGTATTTGCGTGCTTCGTAGTTGGCAGTGGAAATCATGGATTTGCCACCGACGGCAACTGGCCTACTGTGAAGGGATGGATCTTTCAGCGCCTCTACTGCGAAGAAGAAGCAGTCCATGTCTACGTGCATCCAGGTTCTGGAGAGGTCCCGTGTCAGTTCCAGCTCCCCCAGGATGCTTTCGGCGACCTTTCGAAGCCGGGACCGTTCCCCTTCCCGCAGTTGCTCTTTGGCCTGCACCATTTTTTGTATCCTTTCGTTGTTCGCTTCCATTTTCCTCTGTTCGTTGACGAAGTGAGGGCTCCCTTTGCTGAGTTCGTAGACCACTCGTTTGACATGGTCTGGATCCACGTGGTCCATGCCAGCTTTGGCGTTGGTGAACACGGTGTCATAATCCTGCCACTTGGGACGTGTTTCGTCCTTCTTCTCCATGGCGCTACCTGTCTGGACCTGCTCTGTCCGACCTCGCTCGCTTCATCCTCCGCTGGAGGTTTGTGATCGCGCGCACACGTCGTGCCACGTTCGTCGTTTGGTTTCGTTCGTGCGACCTTCGTTTTTCCCATCCTTTCTTCGATCGACGTTTCGTAGGTTCCACCTTTGGATTTCAAAGGACGATCGGAGGACCTTCCGGGTTCAACCGACGAAACAACCCCGATGAGAAAGGAAACGAATGCGATCCAGTCGAAACCAACGAAACCAAGGGACGTCGGTCCGAAGATCGCCGAGGGATGGAGGGACCGTGCGAAAGGACGGTCCTTTTGTAGGAGGAAACAGAGAAGGACAGCGAATGGACCGTAGATGGACCGTTCAGGTCGCTGCTGGACCGTGGTGCGAGGGACAGGCACGAACACAGGCGCGTCGGACGAAGCGGACGACCAGTGGACGAACGAAGCACGCCGTGGATCGATAGAAGAGGAAGATGAGGATCGAATGCAACCGGAAGGCGTGCTTCGTGCAGGGAACGGGGAAAAAAGGGAGATACGCGGATGGGAAAGCCAAGCAATTCAAACGAAACGGTGGGATCCTGTACCTGAAACAAGTGTTCGATCGAACCAGCTACGAAAGGCTGGTGCTGCCGGAAGCGGACAGATTCAGGAGAGGAAAACTCAGACCAGACAGATCCGGCAAGGCAAAGGGACGTGTTGGATGCTACATCCCTAACACGTCGCCTTTGCATCGACTTCTACACGGACACGACATGACCAAACGCCTGCAGGATCTTCTTGGTGAACCCAACTTGCAGCCTGGTGACTATCCATCCGAATATCGCTTGTATACGGCTGGAAGTAACATGGAATGGCACAAAGACGAAAGCATGTACATAGAACCTCAGCTTGAATGTGTCTACACCGTATCAAACACATCGGACAGCGAAACCGAGTGGATCGACACTGATGGAAGGCTGCATAGCCAATGGACAGAACCGAACTCGCTGCTACTCATCAGAGCTGAGGGTGCTGAGCATCGAGTGAAAATGGTTAGGAGAGGTGAACGAACAATTGTCAAATTTGTGTTTTGCACGAATTTGGAGCAAACATTGGCCTACCGTGACAATCTACTGCAGGCTTACGTTTGAATGGACACAGGACACTCGTACATTTGCAGATGAACCAGAAGGGCAACACCACCTTCCGTTTAGGAATAACTCTGAGACTTTTGTGGGAAATAAACGTGGTCCGATGTCCTTCAATAATGGTCGGAGCGACTCGAGCAAAGAACTTTACAATGGAGGCTGCAGTAGACATGCCCTCAGGCACAGCGAGAATTGACTGCACTGTAGCCGCCAATCTCATCAACTTGTTGAATTATGACAGGACTACAAGTAAAGACTACGGGAGGTGGTAGAAATGCATATTTGCTGCAAAGTCCGATCAAATGCGTACATGTTCATACAGCCCGACTAGCTCAAGTGGACGGTAGAACCACTGGATGTCAAGATCAGAAATGAGTGTTTGGAGTTAGCCCAAGCTTCCTTGCTTGCCGGTTCAAGTGTTTAGCATTTAGCGGGAGCAATCCATTGGTCCGAGCTTCTGGTGCCTAGCTGGCTGTTTGAGCGTCTACTGCACCGCTGACTGCTACCTAGTTCGGAGAGAGCTCCTTTCCCATGTTTGAGAGAGGTTATCCAGCAACCACGATCAAGCCAAGCGTCTGCTGACAATTTGCAGTGAGCTACATTTCCAACTTTCTTTCTTAGATGAAACCTTTGGTGGACCAAAATCAAGCCAAATACTAGGGCCACGCAGACGTTTTGCTGATTTGAATGCAGTTCCAAGAATGAAGGCATGCTGGCCTAGAATCACAGCCAGCTCAGGTTTACTTGCTGTCGTCGTGCATCTACTGGGTTAACAAGTTTCTTCTTGGACTGAACCTTCTGCTTGCACTGGTGTAGGTGGTATCGATGGCTATAAGTTTGGTTTTCCAGCAATATTGAATGTACCGAGATTCGGTTTGCTCTGGCACGGACACAAAAACGCCAAACACTACCAGCCGGGTGCCTCGCCTTAAGCTCACTGCGGTACCACTTCGGTGGTGTATACTTTGACGAGATTTTCTACGCATGCATGTAATATTTGAAATTCTCTTTTCCCTGCAGAATATCGGATTGAAAGTTTGAAACGACAACAAGGCATCAACTCAAGTCATTCTTTGATCCGTTCATAAATGGTAAGCATCCCTTCTTCCTTTCCATCCGTATATTTCACGAAGAGAAAGGTGAGGCATAAAGTATGGCCTTGACGATGTTGGTTGTCCACCTCCCTTTCCCACGGAGAACAAAGGAACACATTGCTGCAATGAACTCATCAATCAAGAGTCCAACGCTAGATTGTCTTCTGACCTCGACGATCCAAGCTTGTTGAAGTGACGACAAAGAATTGATTTGAGCAAATGACTTGCTTTGGTCCAAGGACGCCTTGTGCAAGTCACACATTCGCCACGGTGAGAATGAGGAAAAGTTGATCTCGTCATGTTTCCATTGTAAACCAACCAAGCATGTGATGGAATAACTCGCGCAATACGCAACACTTCACGCGCTCGAGTTTAAAGGCCAAAGTGTACATGGCTACAATGTCAACTTCTCGTACCTTCGATTGAACACATACTTGGATTGACGACAACGATTCGTTGAACGAGTGACTTCTCGGCGAAGCACTTCAAGGGAATGCACAATTTGAGACGGTCCATCGCACATCGCTTTGACACTCGCAAATGTGTGACGTAGAGTATGAGGGGATGCATTAGGTAGACGCAAGGACGCACGTCTTTTTGCAATCGGAAAGGTTTAGAAATCCAACGAATGATTCGTACGAAAGTGCTGTGCGTTGCATTGGTCGTGATGTCCCATAAGTTCAAGTCACGAGAGAGCAAGGTTGTCATCGCTTGGATCACGAGGCTCGCGGTCGATGTCGACACGGCCAATGCATTCGAAGCGGGAGGAAGGACGAGATGACGTGGGCGATGATTGGACGATGCCTTTGGTCGTAGCTTGTTTCATGCGTTCTTGCCGTTGGTTCGAGGAAGACGCATCACGTATGGATGTTTCCATTCCGCCTTGGCTAGCCGATCGATCCGTTTCGTGCCTTCCATTTTGGATGCCGCAGAGGAAGGTTGTTTGTTTCCGTAAGGATCGCCTCTGCGGTCTTTGGTGGGTACGTCGATTCGGCTCCGTTGGTGGGATCTCTGGGCACTCATCCTGGTGCTTTGGGGCGACCTTCGAGTTCCTCGTGGGGGGAGTCTTCGTCTTCCTTTCCTCTGCGGCACACGTTCTCTCTTCTCCCTTTCCATCGGACGCCTTCTTACGGTGTTGTTCACCCCTGGTCCTTCCCCCGCATCCTTCGAACCTTCTCGAAGCATCGGGACGGGGTGGCGTCCTCCTGGACCGTGCACTGGTCTGGGGGGAACGTCCACGTGTCCTCTCTGTTCTTCCCCCAAACCATCCACCCCTTCGGTGCTTCTCTCCCTCCCTGTGAGGCGGTGAGAGGGGCAGGGTCCACGTCCAAGGGGGGAGTGGCACGGACCCCGAGCGAGGGTGGACCCCACCCATCCACACAGCCACAGGCAGAGGGAGAGAGGGGGAGACGAATCGAAAAAGAACCACCTAGAAGGTTTCGATCCCCCCCACCCTTCCAGTTCCCTCCTTCGACCGACCGCCGCCGAAATCAGAATCGATTGCACGCGCACGACCACGCGCGCATCGCCGACCACCCGCCAGAAGAGGGAGGGACACACCGCCGTGCACATCCGCAGGTCTCTGTGGATCGCGAAAGAAGAAACCAAGGAGAAGCAGATACAGACGACATGTCGGACGGACCCGCGATCGGAATCGACCTCGGCACCACCTACAGCTGCGTGGGTGTCTGGCAGCACGATCGAGTCGAGATCATTGCCAACGACCAGGTGCGTGCGAAACGAACCAAGGCATGAAAACGCAAGGGCATCGTAGCCATGCAGACGGACGCCGAAGCCACCTCCCTGGACGCTTGGTAGACGACCGTCGGTCCTCGCGCCTTTACGAAGGTTAAAACGGAACGAAACTTCGGGGCCAGGGTGGTGTGCGATCGTGCGAACCAAGGACATTGGCTGACCGCGACGACGACGATTCGCATACCCGCAGGGAAACCGAACTACCCCTTCGTACGTGGGCTTCACCGACACCGAGCGTCTCATTGGAGATGCGGCAAAGAACCAGGTCGCCATGAACCCAACCAACACCGTGTTTGATGCCAAGCGTTTGATTGGCCGCAAGTTCGATGATCCCACCGTGCAGTCAGATGTCAAGATGTGGCCCTTCATCGTCAAGCCTGGACCCGCTGACAAGCCCATGATTCATGTGCAGTACAAGGGAGAGGAAAAGGAGTTCTCAGCGGAGGAGATTTCCTCCATGATCCTGGTGAAGATGAAGGAGACTGCTGAAGCATTCTTGGGCAAGGATGTGAAGAACGCTGTCGTCACAGTCCCTGCATACTTCAACGACTCTCAGCGTCAAGCCACGAAAGATGCTGGTGCCATTGCCGGCCTTAATGTGTTGCGTATCATCAATGAGCCTACTGCTGCAGCCATTGCATACGGCCTTGATAAGAAGGCATCTGCTGGGAAGTCCGAGAAGAATGTCCTCATTTTTGATTTGGGAGGTGGCACATTTGATGTGTCACTTCTGACCATCGAGGAGGGGATCTTCGAAGTGAAGTCTACCGCTGGTGATACACACTTGGGAGGTGAGGACTTTGACCACCGCCTTGTGCAACACTTCTGTGCTGAGTTCAAGAGGAAGCACAAGAAGGACATCTTGGAATCCAACAATGCTCGCGCCATCCGAAGGCTTCGTACTGCATGTGAGCGAGCAAAGAGGACGCTTTCGTCCACCGCGCAAACGTCTGTGGAGATTGACTCCCTTTTTGAAGGCATTGACTTCTACACTTCTATCACGAGGGCAAGGTTTGAGGAGCTGAACATGGACTTGTTTAGGAAGTGCATGGATCCAGTGGAGAAGTGCTTGAAGGATGCCAAGATCGACAAGGGCCAAGTTGATGAGATCGTCTTGGTGGGTGGTTCCACTCGTATCCCAAAGATCCAGCAACTGCTGACAGACTTCTTCAACGGGAAGGAGTTGAACAAGAGCATCAACCCTGATGAGGCTGTTGCCTACGGAGCAGCTGTCCAGGCTGCTATCCTGAGTGGCGAAACGCACGAGAAGGTTCAGGATCTCCTGCTTCTCGACGTCACTCCTCTTTCTCTCGGTCTGGAAACAGCTGGCGGTGTGATGACCGTGCTGATTCCAAGGAACACCACCGTGCCGACAAAGAAGGAGCAGGTGTTTAGTACGTACGCAGACAACCAGCCTGGTGTGCTTATCCAAGTGTTTGAAGGTGAGCGCTCTAGAACCAAGGACAACAACCTGCTGGGCAAGTTTGAACTTACTGGCATTCCTCCTGCACCACGTGGTGTGCCCCAAATCAATGTCATTTTTGACATTGACGCCAACGGTATTTTGAATGTGTCTGCTGAGGACAAGACCACCGGAAAGAAGAACAAGATCACCATCACCAACGACAAGGGTCGCCTGTCGAAGGATGAGATTGAGCGCATGGTCCAGGACGCAGAGAAGTACAAGGCAGAAGACGAAGAGCACAGGGCTCGCATTGAGGCAAAGAACCAGTTGGAGAACTATGCGTACAACATGAAGAACACCTTGGGCGAGGAGGCCGTTGCACAGAAGATCTCTGCTGAGGACAAGGCTACCATTGAAAAGGCAATCGAGGAAACGATCTCTTGGTTGGATAGCAATCAGCTTGCTGAGAAGGATGAGTTTGAGGACAAGATGAAGGAATTGGAGGGCATTTGCAATCCTATCATCCAGAAGCTGTATGCTGCCGGTGGCGCTGCGCCTGGTGGTGCTGCTCCTGGTGGGGCACCCGACATGGGTGGCATGGGGGGTGATGCTCCAGGTGCAGGTCAGGGTCCAACTGTTGAGGAGGTGGACTAAGCCGGTGTTTTTGCAGTGTGCGTGAGGCCTTCATTTTGGCTGGAGATTCCGATCTCCTTACGTTGCATTTGCGAGGTGCCCTTTTGAATAGATTTTTGTGCTAGTCGTATACACTGTACCCCTGCTTTGCTATTCGGTGAAGGGGCACACGTCGACCCCACATCCCGTATTGCATCGCACGTTTTCGGCATCAGAGGGGGACCCCTGGACCACCCAATTTGCTTGCAACTATGGGAGTCATGGTTCATTAGCGTTTGCACCACGGGTGTGTATCTCTCAAGTATAGGATGGGTTTCCATTCTTCTTTGGGACGGGTTTCTTCTCTGTTCGGTGGGAGATGCGAACGTTGGATGGATGTCTTCTTCCTTTGCACACCATCCATCCTATATCGTCCATGCTTTGTCTCCCCTGTGTCCATCTTTCCATGGTCACTTCTGGATCTTCACAGATCTCATCCCCCCCGCGTCCCCTTCCACACCGGATCCACCCCCTGCGGGTGAGAGATCGCGATCTTTCCCTCCAAGGTATCGATGATTCCCCCTTTGGTATCGAATGGAGCGACAAGCTCCCCCTCCTCCGGTGGTGGTGGTGTCCCTTTCTCCTCCCTCGTACGTGGGGTGGATCTCTCCCAACTGAGTGGCTGTGCGATGGACCACATGGGTTCCCAAGAAAGGATGGGTGAGACAGCAAACCTCGACATGGAACGAGTGTGGACACCACCACTGCTGTCACGAAGCGTACACGCACTGCGAAAGAACAAAAGCATGTCGGAAGGGAAGATGAAACTCATGGTGAGGAACCGAACGATGCGAAGACCCACGCCAACCCACACCAGGCCGTGGAGAGGAAGAACGACGACGTAGGGAAAACACACACACACACACACACACACCATTCGGAAGTCATCCGCATCCACACAGCAATCCATTCGTTCCAACGATGCAGCGTGGAACGACCAACGAACGAAAACGAAGCGGATGGGTTCGATCGTCCCGATGCGATAAGGATAAAACAAGGGACACGAAACTGGACCGCAAGAGAAATTGCGCATCGACGCGTACCCACAACAAGGAATCCGATGGGAAGCACGGATCACTGCATCGCGCGTAAAATACCTGCCCAATGACAAAATTGAAGGTTCTCCCAGACTGACACATGCAAAAGGTGCTGCTCTTGACCTTCATGAGCTACACCCTCTTCCATGCCACCAGGAAACCGCCCAGCGTCGTCAAATCTGTCCTCAAAGGTGGCAAAGAACTCTCCGGAGGTGGAACATCGACAGGTTGGGCACCTTTCAATGGGGACAGAGGAGACGTGCTTCTAGGTAATGTGGACTCAGCATTCCTCTTGACATACGCTGTGGGAATGTTTTTTGCAGGAAGAATTGCAGATGCGACCAACCTCCGTGTCTTCCTCACCATTGGAATGATGGGTACTGGGGTTTTCACCGTCCTGGTAGGCATGGCGTACTTCTGGAACATACACAGCTACTCCTACTTTATCATCATGCAGGTAATGGCAGGACTTTTCCAATCGACTGGTTGGCCCAGCGTTGTAGCTGTCATGGGCAATTGGTTCACGGGCAAAAGGGGGCTTATCATGGGGGTCTGGAATGCGCACACATCCACGGGAAATATTTTGGGTGCAGTTGTTGCAGCAGCTGTACTCTCACCACCGTGGGGATGGGGATGGTCATTTGTTCTACCAGGATGGATGATGATCATGGGCGCCGTCCTTGTGTATGGTTTCCTGGTCCCTACTCCGGAACGTGAAGAAGATCATGACCGCATCCAGCTGGTCCACCTGCGTTCGGCTGCTCGGCTTGACACTCCAGACTATCGTGAAAACGATGATGGGAGGGGTAGTATCCACAAGAAACCTTCTGAGAAGCAAAAGCCAGTGGGTATCGGTATGGCTTTGAGGATTCCTGGAGTCCTGGCGTACGCATTTTGCCTTTTCTTCTGCAAGCTTGTTGCCTATACCTTTCTGTACTGGCTGCCGTACTACATAAACCAGGAGTCCATTGGAGGGCGTCATCTGAGTCCTACAGAGAGTGCTCAGGTGTCAGTTATGTTTGACATCGGAGGGGTGGTAGGAGGAATTATGGCTGGTCACCTCTCTGACCAGTTCCAGGCAAGGGGTCTTGTCAGCGCTATTTTTTTGTACTCGAGCATTCTCATGCTCTACATGTACAAGTCTTTTGGTACAATAAGCTTAACGGTGAACATAGTCCTCATGGCAATAAGTGGTGCCTTTGTAAATGGCCCATATGCATTGATAACGACTGCAGTGTCTGCAGACCTTGGTACTCACGAAAGCGTGCATGGGAGTGCACGGGCATTGGCCACCGTCACAGCAATCATCGATGGCATGGGGTCATTAGGAGCGTGCGTAGGTCCAAGCTTAACTGGTTATTTGGCTGAATACAGCTGGGAGGCAGTCTTCCTTATGTTGTATTTGTCTGCCTTTACAGCTGCAGTTCTCTTAACAGGCCTTGTATTCTCAGATATTCGTGCAATCCATGAACGCTCAAAGGCATCCCAGCAAAACGGGCATGTTTCATCTATGCAGGAGCTTGGTGAAATGGAAACGCACACCCTGTTGGGATCAGATAATGACTGAATGCATGGTCAATGCAACAGTTCTGGACACATCATAAGCTATTTAATCACCTAGGAAGCACAGAGAACAATGCTACGATGAGGAATGGTAGGAAACAGGACAATATTACTTTGTGCTTTCGTTGCACTGACCATCTTCTAGAAGCGCGCGGGAAGCCGAAGTGCCAGCTCCTGCGCAGAAATTTTTGGCAGACAGACATTGATTGGTAGTTTGCTTTAGCAAACCTTGGGTTCCTTTTAGCCCTGTAACACGCTGTTGTTCTAGCAATGCAAATTCTCGCGGCTGCCAACCGTCGTATCATCTGCGTGGTCGACTCCAATACCAACAACACTATCTGCTTCTGAGAGAGTGTATCTTTCGCACCACCCCATGCTACTTTCTGTGTGGAGCAATCGAATTCGCTTGATTTGAAGCGTTTCGGAAAGGAGGACATCACAGTATTGACAAGGTCCTTGAATTCCTGCTCCAACCTGGCATTTCCGGATACTTTCTTGTCATTAGCGCACAGGTTCCAGTGAGACAAGCTCTTAGAATACTTTGCTTCTTTTCTACGAAATGGAGCGTTTCCTGAGTTGTGGTGTCGTCACGGACTGGATCCTTACACGGGCAACCGTTCATCCTCCACATGGGTCCATGTTTGTTTCTTCAAGGAGGCAGCAACCATTCCCAAGATGCGGATGTATCTCTCTTGCGTTGCTTGCCATTCCATCACGTTCCAGTTGATGTTCTTTGCTGCTTGACCAGTTCTTCACCCTGGAGATCCTGCACGTGTGCTTGTTGGTTCATGGTTGGTGATTGCTGAGGGAGAGAGAATCCACAGGGTCATTGCCAAGCCTGGTCCACTGCCTCGTCGATCCATGGCCCGGTTCCACCCAAAACGAGATGGGCCATTCCTCGGTTCGGGAGGAATCGTCGGTGTGGAAGGGAGGAGGGTCGGTGGCACTTCGATCGGGAGGGCCACGAATGGACAGGTGCCGACGAGGACGATGCGCCTCCGCCATGCCACCGTTCATTCGCAACCGAATGCGAACGCGATGGCGGACGAACAAGGCACGACGAATCCAGCTCGCTTGGCCGTCCTGTTCGCTCAATCGGGACTAGCTGCTTCCATAGCCGAAACAGCCACGCTCCCGCTGGACACCGCCAAGGTGAGACGCACCGTGCGATCGGTGGAAAGGAAGGACGAACGGTGGTTGCAAGAACTCCAACACGTCCAAAAAAAGCGCGAAAGACGGATCGAAAGTACCGAAAGATTGACGTCACTTCGTGGGAAACTCGATCTCGCACAATTGCAGGTGAGGTTGCAGCTGCAATCGCTGGGAAAAGTGGCCAGCACCTCGGAGATCCGGAAGTACAGAGGTCCCTTGCAGACCGTCTTGACCATCGCCAAAGAAGAAGGATTGGCAGCACCTTTCAAAGGATGGACACCTGGAATACACAGGCAAGTGATCTTCACTGGTGTGAGGCTCGGTTTGTACGAGAAAGGAAAGGCAATGCTGGCAGGAAGCAACGATCCAGAAGCCAAAGCACAACTGTCCATCGGCAAGAAGATCGCTGTGTCTTTGGGAACGTCCGGGCTGGGGATCACGTTGGCCAACCCATCCGACGTGGTCAAGGTCAGATATCAAGCCTTTCAGGGAGCTTCTCATGCAGGCAAGGAGTACAGCTCTGTATACCAGGCTTATCGGGAGATTATCCAACGGGAAGGTCTGTGGAAGGGATTGTACAGGGGGTACAGTGCCAATTTGGCCCGGAATATGATCATCAGTGCGACCGAAATCACAGTGTACGATCAGACCAAACAATTTCTCTTGGCGCGTGGGCTCCCGGACCAGGTCGGTCTTCATTTGGGGTGTGGTTTCATCGCCGGGCTGAGCGCCACCTGCCTTGGTTCGCCGATGGACGTGGTGGGTACCAAGATGATGGTCAATTCTGACGTCCGTTACGGAGCATCGATTGGATCTGTGGTCGTTCAGATGCTTCAGCAGGAAGGTATACGTTCTTTCTACAAGGGTTTCTGGCCGAACTTCGCTCGTGTGGGATCTTTCAATGTGGTACTTTGGACTTCGTACGAGCAGATATCGAAGCTTGTGGACTTGATGGCAGGAGGGTAGGGTGGTGTTCGGACTTCTAGACAGCTCCTCGCATTTGTATCTGTGTTATGGCCGGGCTCAGCTCCTTCCAATCCTGGGAATGGCCTTTGTTCGCTCTTCCTAGCGCCAATACCACATCCAAGTTCGCACGAACAAACATTCTTTCAAGTTAATTCAATTCTCCGATTGGATCTCTCTCACTCTCTTCCCAATGGCACATCGTGCAATGCCGTGGATCATGGGGTTGGAGTTTCCTCTTTGACCATAGCGTCACGATCAAGTTCGAATGTTAGTTGTCGCCGTTTTGGACGAAGTGTTCGGTATGAGGCACACGTCTATCCCTTGTGGTTTCCTGCTTTGAAATATTGTCTTCTTTGTTGACAAGCAAGCGATAGGCGAATTTTACATTGGGGTCGGGCGTGCAACTCAATCCCATGTGTTTTCCTACGCATTTCGGTCCACTTGATCGAGGAAGGTGGACATATCGACGTGCATATTCCTACCTTCATATCACACCTCGAACGGACATTCCCTCCGACTCCGTTTGAAATGTGCACAGTGTCGAGATCAAGGACGTACCTTGTTCTACGTCTCTCTTTTCATCAGGTGGTGTGCTCATGCTTTGGCTGTTCGTATTTTTGGGAGGCGTGCTTTCCATCGTCTTGCTTTGGGCGGAGTGTTTTGTCACCTACTTTCCATTATACCAATGGATGACGATTCTCCTTTTTTCCCTCACGTGTCCCCGCCAATCCCCGCGCTCGGTATCCTTTTTCCGCATCCCGACGAGCCGACGGTGCGACGACGCATCGTCGTACACACGAGCGTGCAACGTTGCCAAGCACACCGCCTTGGCATCGTCCACCGTGGACCGCTCCCCACCCCTCCCCCCTCCAGAGAACGTCCTCCCCGACGGCGGAGGGACGGGTGTCCAAGGACGCACGTGATCGGGCGCGGGCACGTGCGTGACACGTGGATGCCAGGTGGCAGACGCTGGCGCGTCGGAGGCGGACGTGCACCACGTCCAACAGAAAGGTGGTCGTCGTCGGCGATGCCTGCGCCATGCGACGTCCGCGCGTCCTTGGATGCGGCGCAGTCGCGACGTCGATGGCGTGCGAGGCAGATGCAAGTCTGGCGTGGATGGGAAGCGAGGCGACAAGCGCGTGCTCAAGCCATCGAAGTAGACGCGCAGCGTGCAGAAGCGGCACGTGCGACGAGCGCGGGACCTTCCTCACGTCGTCCGACACGTCGACGCACGCGTTGGTCGCGCCAGCTGTGCTTGCACGAGTGGCTGGTGAGCTTGCCACCGTCCATGGCGCATCGATGGAAGGTGGCGCCGCGTCCCATCGGTCCGCGCTGCGTGCTGGTGTCGCGTCGTGCGCACCACGTCGACCTCTACGACATGCGCGAGCGACACCTCGGCACGTTCCGTGCGCGTCTGCCGGAGCGCACGGTGTTGGACGTGGTGTTTTGCGCCGAACAAGCCGACCAGGACGCTGCAGAAGGATCCAAAGGCGCACGTGCATGGTTGTGCGACGTGCTGTGTTGGCATGGACGCGTGTTGTTGGACTGCACCGCTTCGTTGCGTCACTTCTGGTTGGAAAGTCGCATGGAAGAATGCCGCCTGGACGACAACGCAGCACGTGCGTTTTGCGCGTCGTCGTCTTCCTGCAAAGACGACAAAGCAGTGCTGCAGCTCGCCACGTTGCCGTGGACGCACGCCGACGCGTCCGGCGTCCAGCTGGCGTTGGAACGTGCGCAAGACGGATTGGTGTTCGTGCACGTGGATTCGAGGTACGAACCAGGGATGCGCACGCCGCTCGTGCTGCGTTGGAAGGACGAAAGATGCAGTCCGTATGCGAAAGACACGGATGCAGGTGGGATGGAGGCCGAAGCTTGCATGGTGGTGCTGCGTGTGGACGAGGAAGGAAACGTACGTGCGGATGGAATGCAAAGCAACGTGCTGGCGGTGGTGGACGAACCGTCGAAATGGTGCCCAGGACGTGTGCGTGACCAAGCGATGGACGTAGGAGAACGAACAGGCAGGTCGAGGCGAAACAAAGCGAAAGAAGCACTGGTGCGATTCGTGGTGCACGAGCTGGTGTGGAAGGATGGACAAGTGGTCCGAGCCAAACTCGAACCGATCGAACAAGCAGGGAAAGGGAGGAAGAGAGCAGACGATGTGACCAAAGTCATCTTCCAATACAATCTCAGGCACGATCCCATCACCAGGCATCAACTCTTGGAAGCGTCTGCGCAAGCAGAGGTGGAAGAAGAATGGTCGGAAGATGAAATGTGCATAGAACCAGAAAACAGCCTGGAAGGCAATTCTGACGCGAGCGAATCCAGCCCAGAAGGTTCTGTTTCGGATGCAACTTTGGGCGGAGATGGTGCCCATCTGCCTGATGCTCTGTACCGTCCGTAACGTGAGCCCATGCGAAGCATCGTGCACCAAGGGTGCTCATGAACACCATGGATTGGGACGGAGAAAAGGCAAGCTGCTGCATCTTCTCTTTTCGTTTCTCTCTACCAAAGAGGTAACCAAAAAACACAACACCATCATGCACAATAAAGCAACAGCAATTGAATTGTCTTCTCCGTATTATGCTGCTAGTGTACCACGTGTACCGTACAAAAACTACGTGCAATGTGCCTGCTACTGTCATCCTCCCTGTCGCTGGTTTCCCCCAGCATACATGACACACAGTATGTCCCTGGTTTCAAAAAAACCATGCCAAAGGCATGCTCAATTTCCGTTCCACTTGCAACGAGGATGGGTTGATCGTCCTTGAGACCGTGCCACAAGGCAGCTGGAAAACTTCCATCGTCAGGCTGAGAAGAGGGTGGGTTCTCATGCTCAGGTGCTGAATGTGGTGACAATGTGACTCGTAATCTATCATTATTAGAGCTGTTGTTCACTGCTTTGATACAGAAGCCGATTGGATCCATGGTTTTCAAGGTTGGCGGGTGCCCGCTTGCAGTTTCCACGTCGGAACCATGCCATGGGACCTGGGACAGCAGTACTTTCAAGGGTGGTTCACTAGTTGGAATCCGCGGCTTTTCCTGCAAGGTTTGATTTGCAGGAATGTCCAAGAACCCCTTGTTATCAGCACCCAGGAAGCTCCACACCAATTTCTTCTGCCTTCTAGCTTTTGTCTGCACCGATGAAGAACCATGTTCCTCAGTACTGGGTTGCTGCGCTTTGGCAGGAGGAAACCGCTGCCTCTCAATCAAGATGCATTTTTGAGCTCTTGGAGACAGTACGAATTGAGCTTCACCCGATCTGGCCTGCACAGGCTCAAGCACAGAGACTTCCAAGTCACGCTTTGTCTCATTTTCTACTTGTACCACTCTACCCCAATCGCTGAAGGTTTCAGACGATGCAGATGCTCGAGCCTTTATCGGAAACTGATTTGTCAGAATCATAGCTGGCTTGACATTGATTTTGAAGTTTGTGGTGGCTCTGCGATGACATTCATTCGATTTGCTCCTCGAGCGCACAAAATCGACGTTCACTTGTACATTGTTTTTCCCTAAGCTGGTGTCTTTCGAATCTGTGCTAATTTTAATAGCAACCACAGCTTCTTGGCCTGGATGCAAGCATTCTGGCAAGCTCCCTTGACTAACTCGTAGGGAACCTGCACGAGTTGACGTGTCCATCCGAGCAGAAATTTGCCTCAACGCTGCAGGCAAGTGTCCTGTGTTAACTATTACCACATTTACTTCCAGTTCCTGTCCCGCATATAGGTCAAGTGCGTGAAAAATACTCGGTAAGCCTACAGAGACAGAAATGCTGGGTTCTTCTTCTCGGACAGGTATTTTGTGCATCCGTTCCAGTTCGGCTCTTCTACCTTCAGAGCAAGCATCAGCCCATATTTCATCCCAACAAATTCCATCCGCATCAACCGAACAACCCACGATGTCCATGCTTCCACTCTCCACGGCACGTGCATTGAAATAGGCTTGTGTATCCTCCAGTGGCCCAACCGAAAGAGAAACTGCAGAGCAGACAACAGGAACCCCTTTAAATATGACCCCCAAACGCCGAATGGTGGTTTTAACCCGTAGTGGATTCTTCACACGGACAACCAACGTAAATGTATCACCAACTACAAGCTGTGGACGGAGAGAGTCCTGCTGCTTCAGCTTGTCCATGGAGTTGACGATGAAGAGCTTGGAGCCAGATTTGTCAGGGATCTGGGCGGCACACGGGTCGTGGTAATCGAGCCTCATGGGCTCAGTCATCCCAAGTAACATAGTTCGCTGGCAGCTCAATTCCGGGTGGCGGTTGCACAAATTCTGCAAAAACTTCCACACCAACAGCTGGGAGCTCCGGTCCAAGAATTTGTACTGATTTCTCAATACTTGCGAGAACGTTCTCCACTGCAAACCTCTGCTGTGGTTCTCAGCAGAGTAGGTACACAGCTGCCGCAAAAATCCAAGAGCCACACCGGGCCACCGAAAGAGTGACAGGCCCTCTCCACGATTGATTAGATTTTCCCACAGCTTCGAAATGTTTTTGCATGTGGATTGACCGTAGTTTTTGTCGTCAGTTGTCTGTGGTATGGACTTTAGGATTCGTGCCAGGAGATAACAGGCCTTTCGCCAAGCGCCAAGTTCCATGAAAAGCAGGCAGACTTCAGACTGAATCCAAAGGTGTCCCTTTGCTCTTGGCATCATTCGCAGCGTGTGCTGTGTCTCATTCAAGAAACTAACTGCTTGTTCCCTGTTGTCTTGATCCCCCCTGATGAGAACCTTGCAGAAGATTAGGTTGAGTCGAACAGCTTCAGTAGGTTCGTTCATTCTGAGGTGAATACCAATGCACTCCTGAAACAGGACTTGCAAGTCGTAGATTTCTCTGCTTTCAAACTGGAGGGATCCTCTGTCTAGAATTGTCACCATTTTTGCTACCAACCGCCTTTTTGCGATGAACGGGAGCAGAGATTCGACACCCAGCGTATGACATATTTCTTCGGCAGAATCGAAATGGTTCAGGGAAGCTACCCCGTTGTTGACGAGCAGCTGCGCTTCTCCATAGAACAACTTCTTCTGCACTTCTTTCCAGGATTCTTCAGCGGATTCACGTTCCGTTACAGACGAGACATCCAGCACGTGTTCGTTGACTACATCGTCAAATAGGAGATCTCCGGGTGCCGCTTGGGCCATTTGCTGTGCAATTTCCTGGACGAGCAGCGTAGCAATGCTTTCTATGGCCGTGACCATAGGCACGTGGCTGGGGGAAGAGAACAAGGCACCGTCTTGCAGCCAACATTGTTTCACGGTCTCGTCTTCGTGGACCACCAAGTACTGTTCGACGATGGAATGCGGGAACGTTTCTTTGACGTTTCGAAAGGACGTTTCCAGGCTTTCCATGTCCAGATTGGCATCGGAGTCGGCGACGAGGATGACTCCAAACACGTTGTCTTTGAGGGATCTTCCCTCCGTGTCTTTTTCTTCGTTCCCTCGCACGAAATTGAAGCGCACTCTTCGATGAAGCACTTCGCCTTGTGCACCTTCGCCCAGGAACTTCCTGGCTCGTTCGGAGAAGGCGTGATAGACTTTCCGCAGATGCAGCGTGTCTTGCATGCGCATGGCGAAGAGAGACTCTTCGTACCACGTCTCAGACACGCCATGTGCGGGAACCACGGCCACTTTGATCCAAAAGTCGCGCACCGCTTCGTCCATTTCGTCGCGCGCCACCGATCCTGTCGCGTTGTGAAGGGGACGGATGCGTCACAACGAATGGGATGGACCATAGAAGGTCGAATCCACCAGACCCCCACCACACGTGAAGAAGATCCGTCCCACCCATGGAATGCTTGCATGGACAAGGAAGAATGGACAGGATGAGATCATTGCCAGCCTGGTGGCAGGGATAGACGGTGGTGCGGCTTGCACGGAAATGGGAGAGGTGGTGGATCGCGCGCAGCTCCCCAGATGGACGTGGGAATTCTAGCCCATTCGTGAAGGCGAATGTGCTTGGGAACCAACCTGCACGTGCACAAGAGCATTCCCTCGGTATGAGCAGAATGCATGCCTTCTAGAACCTGCAAATCCCAGGACGGACGTCGAGGCACACCCTTGCGCAAATCAAGGACACACCCCAAGCGGCAAATCACGCTCTGGTGATCGCATGCAGGGCGCCCAAAGCCTTCTAGGGCAGGAAAAAGTATCTTAGCTGCTGGGTTCACTGCATCCAACCATCAAGATGGTCATCCTTGACCTCAAGAATGTGCGTGAGCTCCACTCCATAGCAAACCTCCCGCCTTCCCAGAAGACAGAAGAAAAAGAAGAGACATGCTCCGAAACCATCATAAATTACCAAAAGCATTCCATGATCATTTCAATAGGCTCGCGGCAGGTCGGGCAACGATTGCTTTCGGCCTGGATACGCAGGGCACAATCCCTGCAGGCAATCAGGTGCTGGCAAGGCAGCATCAAAATGTTTTTGTTCTTCTCGTAGCATATGCAGCACAGGGTCTTTTCCTTCTCTGTCTCACACTCGTTATTCAACCGGTCCACTTCCATCTGGAGCTTCTGGTGTTCCTGTTTGAGGCCGTCCAGGGCCCGTTCCGTTTCCATGGCACAGGCTTCGGCCATTCCCGCCCTTTCACGGAGCTCCATTTCAGCCACGGCACGGAGATCCAGTTGTTCTCGCAACGAATTGCAGGCCACCTTCTCGCACTCGAGCTGCGATTGCAGATCCACGACTTGTCGTTCCAGGTGGAGCACGTGGTTTCCGACGCGCTTTTTCCCTTCCAACGGCCACCGTAGGTGCGTTCCGTCGCGTTGGTTCTCCCACGTTTCGAGCCGCAGCTTTTTCTCTGGTGGCGCATAGTCGTGATTCGATCTCGTCCCTCTCTTGTACATTTCTCGCGTCGCCTTTTCTTCTTCCACGACGTCCAACATCACTTCGTCCACGCACAAGTCTTCGTGTTTGGGCTTCTTGCTGACTCTTTCCTTGCCCAGCTTCGCTCGGGTCTCGTCTGCATGTCGTTTTCCACGGAGTGGTGCACCCATGGCGTGTTCCTGTGCTCCACACCTCCCACCTACGCTCCTCCTATCGCCTCGCAAAGTCGCGAACGACGTGCAAACACGTGAAGAAGACGTGAGAAGGATTCGCGCCACGACACCACGTCCGAAACAGGGATTCGTCAGGCACACACAGTTGTGAAAGTCACAACAAAGGGGACCCGAGGGAGCGGTCTTCCTCGACGAGCGACGGCAAGAGGGATGAAAACGGAAGGGGATAGGATCGATGAGCGTAGAAGCAGGGGGCATGTGCGATGAGGATGGGTGGAGATCAGCTCCGAACTTCGTCGTGGCTTTCCATTCGTTGGTGGAAAAGTTCGTACATGCACGAGAGTAAGAAAGACGTGGGAAGCGCGTGGAAAACGAGCGTGCAGATCCACTCGACGGAACGAACGACGAGGGCATTCGGCCCAAGCAACGAGAGGAGCGTCTTGGACGGCTCACATGCCCCGAGCTTGATGTTCCGTGGTGCGCCGAGCCCCAAGGAAGGTAGGAAAGTTGTGAATGCTCACATGCACGTCAATCGCATTGTAAAATGCTTGCAAACCAACTCTTGCGAACGATGACACGGAAGACATCTTCAATCTTCTACAGGCCTTTCACACGTAGAGTAGTGGACGTAAACATTGTTCGAGAGACAAAAACGAGTGTGGGGAAAAGCACAAGCGCGAGGGACATTGTCTAGTTTTTGGATCAAGCATCGGCTTTATTGTGAGTCGTGACTGGCAGACGTTCTACCAAAAAGGATAAGCAATCTATATCGTAAGACAAGAGGATGGTTTGTTCTATGCGCAGTCGGAGGGATAGGCTTCCGCTTTCTATGCCGACGTTAAGTTTAAATGCAAGCAATGACACAAATGAACAAAACCGCTACCCATTCAATCTCACGCATGGGATATCTAGATAGCGGAATGTTTAGTCACGTCTACACCAATGTTCAACTATTCCAAGCATAATTCAAGACATATTTGTTGCATGGATTTGGGCCAAGGTTGGTACCACATGGCGGCCATCGATGCCGCCTCTATCTTTGCCATTGAGGACCTTTTCGTCTAAGGTCCGCATTAACGGCTTGATTCGAACGTTTTCTCCTCCTTTGCGTCCTTGGACGGTTGCTCGAATGCGTGATATGGTGCACTTGGAAGATATTTGTCGGGAGAGATGTACGTGGAGGTACCGATGATCCAGCCCGTCATGAAGGGGGTCTAAATCCCAAGGACATTCCGTTTCGGTGGATCGCATTCGGCGTGCGGATTGGTGCGACATTTCGAATTGCTACCTGGCGCAAGGAGCGAAAACTCCAGTACGTGCACGAACTCACTCGATGCATCTGTTGGTTCTCCTTTCCTCACACGCAAACCGCACGGGTGCAAGGCGCAGACCTATGCGCCATCCTACGGACGAACGGGCGCTCGTCCAAGTGAGAGAAGAAACTCCTTCGGAGGGATCTTGCCCCCCTTTTCGAGATGGCCGAATCCATGTCAACGGTCTCTGAACCGTTGCTCGACAGATGCGCTCATCCAATTGAAACGAGTGTTTTCGAGCGCCAAGGACGAATTGAAGGCACAGATGGCGAGTGCTGGGATGCGCAGCGGAGCCTCGTCCTTGCTCCTGGCAGCCTGTGCAGGTGCTGCAGGAGCTTCTGCGTATGGAAAGGGAGCCTGGATGGGCGAATGGATGCGTGCAGCGATGGGAAGACAAGGAGAAGACGGATCGACCGTTGCAGAGCACCTGGCCAAATTGACCCAGGACGTGAAGAATATCGCACACACCAACAACACGTCCTATAACAAAGGATCCGGTGACGGTGTTTGGACCCTGGCAGCATTCGGCGCGGTGCTTGGAGTGGCGATGGTCAAGATGAGAAAGCTACGACTCGACGATCTCATGTACGTGACGCAGCATACATTTCGAGGGGGGATGGATTGCATGCAGGAAGCAGTGAAAAGTTTGCAGGGCAAATTCGAATGCCTGAGAACGTTCCTGGTGGAATCCCTGGAAAAGCTAGAAACACAGCAGAAAGAAATAAACGAAATGCAACATGGACTGAAAACAGACTTCCACAACATCCAACAGCAGCTCCTTGAATTAGGAGAGAACTTGGAAAGCAAACAAGATGCTACATTGCAAGGTGTATTTTTATTGTGCAAAATGGTTTCTAGTAGTCAGGCTGTGCACGAACGCTCGCAGGATGCAAAGGAACTCCAGCTTTACTTGACAGGAGACGGTTGTGCTATGGACGCAGTACGGAATAGTTGCACAAGGCACAAGCACCTTCCAGCAGGACGGGTGCCTCCGCAATGGCCACGCCATCATTCCCCTTGCAGTCTAGAAATGTCACCTGGACTGCATAATTGGAAGGTTCTGATTGAGGAAGGGCGCAGGAACATTGTGCAACATGTGAGCGCCAGCTGAGGTGAACCAAGTGATGCCCTTTTCTTCTTTTCACATGTTTTCAGCTAACAATCGCTAGTGTGCATCATGTTCAATCCATAGTATTGCAAGTGGTCAGCAATCGACGTGCAGAATCCCAAGTGGCATACACTTATTGAACATGTTGGATCTTCTCCGCTCCCATCACAGACCTTCTGGAATATGAAGTCTGGAACAAGAGCACCCAGTTCGACATTGAAAGACCAGACCTCCCTCGGCACATGGTGGAATCCAAATGATGCAGGAGGAAGAGATGGCACAATGTCACTTTGATGCGTCATCCGCACAGAGTATGGGATGGTTCTATTGAAAAACTCAGCGTAAGCATAATTCCCAACCCTTGGACTTCCGAAAGTGTGCACCTCAAGATTGGTGATGTTGTAATGAACAAAAATGTCCAGTGCGTACAGTTGTGCCATGGCTGCTCCAAGCGAATGACCTAAGATGAAGAATCGTGTGTCCTGATTCCTTTGATGGATATTCCTTGCCATGTCTTTTAGTCTTTCCTGCAGCAAGCTCCCGTGATAGGCTTCGTAGAATCCTTTATGCACAGTCGCATCTGCCGCCCCTTTGTAGGGCAGGACCTTCCGGGCCTGCACGGAATTCAGATCTTGCAACCAGTTCCGGAGGCTTCTCGAGTTGGATCCTCGAAAGACCGTGAGAATGGCGTCGAGTCCTGGGAAGTATCCAATGTATGCGACAAGGTCTCTTTTGACGTCGTACACCACATCGTACAACTGGAATCCGGTGGTCCTACCGCGACATCTCACGCAGGTCCAGGACCTCAAAGCTTCCAAGTCATAGCAGTAAGCAGCCGATTGGAACTCGGCCAAGGTTATGGCGAGGTCTTCGCTGTATTCGGACGCGTTTCTCTTGGCATTCGAGGTCCCGAATTCCCACGTTCCACGGACGTATCCTTGCCCGAGGCTCAGGACGACGAGCAGCCACCACAGGCGTGCACATCCGCATCCATCCTTGGACCACGTGCTTCTTCCTGTCTTCCAATCGCATCCTTTTGCCATGTGTCGCACGTGCATCGACGCGCAAGCTTTGCTTCTTCGGTCTTCGTCGACGTGGACCTTCGCTTCCGACACCACTTCGTCACGTCCCAGATCCTCCCACCTGTTAACAAGATGGAGTTAACTACGAGGATCGGTCCGACGTGGCGATGCGCGGGGAATATCCTCATGCCAAGTTGGTGGCAACAAGACGATGTGGCGTACTCTAGGGGTTGGTTTCGCGCACTTGGCATCGAAACCTGAGGTGATGTGCGGGAATGGGCTTGGAACGAAGGTCGTCATGCGCAAGGGTGTCGAAAAAGCCGGTGAAGGAGGCCACGCGTAGGATCGTTGCATCTCTTTCGTCCGCGATGTACTCGAGGTAGCAAGGCTAACATAGATGACCGATCATCCAACGAAAAGTTGCGGCGGTTCCCCGTTTGAAGCACGTCCTCTAGCAATGAATCCTCCACACGAACATTCCGCCCTTTGCACGATTCCTTTACTCCAACACATCACGTACCGCCATTTCAAATTCGAGCAAATGCATCCCTGGCCTCTCGTTGCTACCTCTCTTTCGACAGCCCACTCTTTGCGCTTGACACGTAACATTCGGCATCGTAACCTTTTCAATGACATCCATCTCTTCGGATGCGTTGTAGAGGATCACCACATTGACTTTGGACTAGTAGGCTTGGATCCGCGCACGAGTCATTTTCCAACTACGCATCGATGCGCCACATCCAAGCTTTCGAACTCGACTATTCTCCGACATGTTCTACTTCCATCGCGCTTCGTGCTACGCGCCGTTCGGTCTCATTTCTGCAAGAGGTGCACCGCGCAAGGTGGTGTGCACGAGAGCGGTGCACGTGTCGCACGCACGTGGCTTGGGGTTCGTCCGTGGTGTGGCGTTGTAGGTCGTGGATCCAACGACAAGACCATCCATGGACCGTCGAGGACCACACGCCCCGGTGGTGCAGTGGATCCGAGCCATCTGATTGGTCCATCCACCGACCCACAAGAAGGGTCTTTCCTCGCCGCACGCCGACCCAACCGCCCCGCACCTCCCGCCATCAAACCCTCGTTTTCGGCGGTCCAGCGACGTGTGCTGCGGAGGAACCCCGCTCCTCCGCCTTCGATTCGGATCCTGGGGAAGAACACAGCGTGGTCGGGAAGATCTCGATGGATGGTATCGCGATCTCGAGGTGGGTGGGTCACGAGCACGGCGGAGCACGCCATCGCGTTCGCCGCGCGTTGGCGCGGCTTTCGTGGCCGATTGCACGGCGTCATGGACGGCGCAAATGGGATGCACGGAGGTCCGTGGACGTCGGGAAGGACAGGTGGTGCGGCTGGCGTGCCGTACGCGAAAGCAGAGCTCGAAGGGAGCGCGATGGAAGCGGTGGACTGCCGAGAGGTGTGGCACAAGCACGTCAGGGAGATGTGGGAGCTGTGCAACGAAGCTGCCAAGAGGAAGATGTGCAGGAAGAAAAAAGGAGGGAACGAGTGGATCGAGAAGCCAGGTGCGTGATGGAGACTCTGCGTGATCGACGACGATGGACTCCAAAACCCCATCGAAGGGGAAACTCCGAGGATTGCTGCAAGGTTTTGATGCTGACAGGGTCGCATGTGTTCGAAACAGGTGGAGAGATAAGCATGGACTTCATCATGCAGAGGGTGGAGATCGACGATCCCATCACCGGATACATGGTGCGGACGACAGCCGGGAATCAGCTGCAAGGGTTTGTGTGGTACACGACGTTCACCGTGTGGACCTTCTTCTTCAAATGGGATTCCAGTGCGACTCAGGCCGGTCTGAGGAGGAAGGATGCAAAAGCAGGTAGGAAGATTGACGTGGATGGAAGCTTGGCTCGCGAACTAGAAATGCAGTGCCGAAGCGGACACCCAGACGAGGAAGGAGTGGTGTTTCCGAACATTGCAGAAGTAGCTGTAGCTGGCGCTCTGGGATGTGGAAGCAAACTGATGCAATGCATCTTAGACGATATAAGAGACAAGGGAGCGTACAATTATGTGGTTGTGCAAGCAACAGAGGGTTCTATCAAGTTCTACGAACGGTTTGGGTTCCGCCGTGTGGGTGCTGTTGCACGCTACAACAAGAGACATGCTGGGGATCCAAGAGAGGTGATTGGGTACAGGCATTGGCTTCACGCCAATGAGAAGCTCCACGTGACAGACCGACCGTCGTATATGATGGCTTACAAGGTGGTTGGCGACAGGAAGCCACAGCCCAAAACTGAAGCACGAGCAGCAAGTGCTTACTCGCTCCGAAGTTTGGGGAGAAGAGCTGCATCTTTCCTTTTTGACAATCGCTCGCGTCTGCTGTCACCAACCAGTTTCTCGCGAAACAAGCGACTTGCGCAGCCGCAGGTGCCGGAGGTTGTTCCTTCTCCACCGTTGAAACGTCGACGTGTGCATTGTTGAGACGTCACAACCAGGCCGTGCAGATACATTTACTGACAATAAAACAACTTACGTCTATTACCGCACGTTCCCTTGCGTCGTTTTTCCTTGGTTCCCTATGGACTGGACCTTTGACTCTGCCATGGGACGCCAGCACTGGTGAGAAGGTCTGGGTGTGTTGCGAGGTCATCCCACCGTTGCGATTCTCTTGGACCTCGTCCATGTACCCGGACACGGACGGACCACCCTCGTCTTCTTCTCCTGCTTCCATCACAGAGCACGCTTCGTTGCTGTTGGATCCATCCATCTTCCTGGCCATTGCACCAATGCTGGTGTGGGGATGGACTCGAGCGGACTCCACCCGATCAAGCTTCCCTTTCGAAACCGAAATAGAACCGAAGGCTTGAAAGGGACAGTCCCGGATCGCAAAAGGAACGAAAGGGTGTTTCGAGGAGCCACACGTGTGCGACCACCATGGCGGACTCGTGTGCAAGATTGGATGGCGAAACGTTCGACGCTGCTGCGTTCGTGAACGAAGTGTTTCCCACGGAGTCGTCGCTGGAGGACGTGGAAGACGTCGTGGAAAAGGTGCGCAGGCGCATCCAGGATGTGGACGGAGAAATACGCGCGTCTGTGCGGTTGCAGAGCAGTGCTGGGCTGCGAGCTCGAGAAGACCTTGGGAATGGACAACAAGCCATCCAAGAACTGGGAGAAAAGGTCAAAGAGATCAAGCAAAAGTCGGAACAGAGCGAAAGGATGGTGCAGGAAATATGCAGGGACATCAAGAAACTAGACAACGCCAAAAAACACCTGACACACACCATCACCACACTGCGAAGGCTCGCCATGCTGGTCTCGGCCGTAGAACAGCTCCAAGGAATGGCGGATCGGAGAGAGTACAAAGATGCTGCGAGCTTACTCGAAGCAGTCAATCAGCTCGTGGCCTTCTTCGAACCCTTCTCCTCCGTGCCGAGAGTAGAGGAACTGAGGAACACCCACAAGAACATCAAAACACAACTGCGAAGCTACATACACCACGATTTTTCGACCCTGGCCGTGCAGGCGAGCCCAGAGAACGATGCACAATTTCAACGGGAAAAAAGCGTACTCTCCGACGCATGCCTAGTGGTGGAAGGCCTGGAACCTCAAGTCAAAGAAGAAATCGTGAGCAGCATCTGCAACCGGGAGCTAGGATCGTATGCACAAATTTTTGGAGGGTCAGCAGAAGTCTCAAGACTGGACAAAATCGATCGTAGATATGCATGGTTAAAGAGGCAATTGAAGCTGCGGGAAAGCATGTGGAGCGTTTTTCCAGCAAATTGGAAAGTTCCCCAGATCGTCTGCGCTACGTTTTGCAAAATCACCAGGGCCCAGCTGGCAGAGACGTTGGATGCGAGAAAAGGAGAGGCAGACGTGGCCACTCTTTTAACCGCACTTCAGAGAACCATTGAGTTTGAGAACGAGATGATGGAGAGATTTGCTCCTGCCGCGGCAAGTCGAAGATCTGACGTGGATTTTGTGGATGCATCGTTATCTGACATGATGAGGAAGAAGTATAGTTTAGACGATCAAAGCCAAACCTCCAAGGAATCCGAATATGTGGAAGACGCTGCTGAGGCTGTGTCCAACGTCAGATTCCGCGGAGCTATCTCAGGGGTGTTCGAAGCTCATCTACAGTGCTATGTGGATCTTGAAGAAAGCAGTTTGATGGACGTACTTGAAGGACTTCTCAAAGAGGAGACATGGAAGAGCGCAGATGAGGAAAACAAGGTCCTTGTGAGCAGTATGGAATTGTTCCTACACATGAAACGTTCGCTGAAGCGTTGCAGTGCACTCACGCGCAACCAAACGCTCTTCAGCTTGTTCGGTTCCTTCCAGAAGATTCTGCTATCCTATGCAAAGAGGTTGGAAGAAAAGCTTCCGCGACCTTCAGCGGGACTGAACGCCGTACCCTCCTCGGACAGATACGATTGGCAACTGAGGATCAGCGATGAAGAGATAGAAATTGTGTGCAACATTGTGAACACGGGAGAGTATTGCCTGGAGACCACCACCAGCCTGGGAGAAAACCTGACGAAGATCCTTGAGGACCCATTCTCCACGTCAGTGGACATTACCCCGCAAGAAGATGCCTTCAAAGATGTCATCACCAGATCTTTGAACGTTCTCATGCTTGCAATCGCAACGAAAATGGAGTCTGCGCTAGTTGCAATGACAAAGAAGAACTGGGCAGGGTTGGACAGCGTCGGGGACCAGTCTGAATACGTCGGAGCCCTCCAAGAAATGCTCATCAAGAGCGGTCAGACCATCGGTGGCTTCCTGTCACCCGTGAATTTCCAGTATTTCTGCGAAAAATTGGTCGCGTCCTTTACACCTAGGATCTACTCCACGGTCTTGCAGTGCAAGAGATTGGGCGAAATAGGTGCCCAGCAACTTCAGGTGGACCTGCATGCAGTCCAAGCGTACTTGCTTGAACTACCCACAACCGGCGGATTAGACAAGGTCGATGCATCTTTTTCCAAGTATGTGACCCAAGAGATGGGGAAATCCGAAGCAATTTTGAAAATTGTACTGTCCCCTCCTCATTCTTTGGCAGAGACATTCAGCACTCTGTTGCCTGGTGCCAATGTGATGGACTTTGGCCGGATCCTGGAATTGAAGGGCATCAAGCGTCAGGAGCAGCAGGAGCTTGTGGATCTTCTCTCCGGAGAGAAGACTTTGCACGAGGCAGAGGAGTCGCCATCCGAAGCTGACCGTCCGAACCCCACGAAAACCTCCGAGGTGGTGGGCAAGGCGGTTGCTGCCATGCATCGCAGCCGTGGCAGCTTCCGCACCCACGCGGAGGACTTCAGCTTGAAGATCGGGGACCGTCTCCGTCGTGCTGCTTCCGAGAGCAAGCGTTTCTTCCACTAGCACGATCCCATTCACGGTGCATGGACCACACCTGTGCGCTTGGGAATTCTCTTGGACATGTTAGATGGGGTCTCTTGGACATCCACGGTCCCCCTGTTTTTTGGTTCCAAATGCCCCCCTTTCGTGGATCCCTGGGGGCACGAACCCCCCTCCAGCACGGACGTGCCCTCGTCCCGGATCGAACCAAAAGGGGGGCATTGGGCGTTCCAAGGTGGATGCGAAGTAATAAAACCTGTTGGCTTGCGCCTCCCACAGCTCCGACGCTTCGTTGAGCGACATTCGAACGTCGAAAGAGACGCGACAAGGACGTCATGAACGTCCTCGATCACAGTGCGTCGCGTGGCGTCGGCGCACGGCAGGAACAAAGGGAGAGAAACGGACGAAGGGAAGAGCTGGAGCTGACGAAGCAAGCTGGTTGTTCCTACGACGACGCGTAGTCTCGCAATTTGGACAGCGGCCCATGGACGTGCTCAACGACGTGGATCGTGTGCTGCAAGCTGCCAAGTGCGTGCCGTCGAAGCGATGCGAAGGCACAAACGTGCTGCGAAGCGGATGAAATGTAGCACCTGCCGTGAACTCGCCTGCTTGGAGAAATTCGACTGACGTACCTTGAAATCGCGCCAGGCTTCTTCTCCTGTTCCAAGTCGGATGTGCTATGTTTGGAGAGCTTGGACACGCCGGTGCAGCATATCTTAGCAGTACGTGGCGGTTCGCGCGTTCGCCGATGGTCACGGACATTTCGAGCCCAGACTGACGACTTGATGGCGTGTGGGAACATCCGCGTAGATTCCTTGGCCGTTTCCTTGTTTGGGATGGTGGCGCTCGAATTCGCAACCTTCCAGCAAGCCACCAACCTCTGCATGATTTACGGCATGCTTCTCCCGTGCATGGTCGGACTAGATGTGTTCTGGATCGCCACCAACAAAGCGAGCAAGCTGGTCATCGCCATGGGCATCCTCAGTTTCATCGCCCGGGTGTTTTCTGTGCCATGTTGGATGAGCATGTGGCAACAAGGGTTCCTTTTTGCAAGTGGTAATTTTGCACCAGTGCTTCAGCCGGATGGATACGGCGGCCCTCCGTCCACGAAGCAGAATTATCCTGGGAGCTCTTCCCAGAATCCTGCACAGGCACCAGGCAAAGCTCCGGTTGTGGGCGGATACCAAAGCATCACTTGATAGGTAGCATTTGTCAGCAGGAAAACGGTGCTGGTAGCCACACGCCAATTTCTTTGGGTGTAACACAGAAAATAACGTCCCTTCAACACGCCGCGGCTCCCTTTCTCCTTTTGAAATACGGGCACCCTTGCATTGCCAGGTCGGTGATGTCCATCCTTTGGGACGGGAAATCAACGGCGGTTTCCATCGAACCGACCTGACCTTCGGCCCATCGGTGTTCCTTGACGTTTCCTGCACCTTTCCACGCGCTTTCAAGCATGGAACAGCTGTTCCCATCGACGGTGTTGTTCCATGCTAGCCTTGGCTTCCATCCGCTCGCTACGTCCTCGGTTCCATGCAAGGACCGTCGATGGACCCAGGGATGCCCCCTTATTGCGGTCCTTGCCACCCACCACGGTCTCCACGGTCCACGTCCAATGACGTTTGTGAGCATGGACCGTGTGGACCGTATGGAACTCGATCCGAGGGCGGGCATGCCTTTCGGGGGTGTCGATGCGAACAGGTCGAGTGAGGACTGGTCGAGGCGCGGCACTCCACGACGTACGCCATACGTGTGCGCTCCAGCCGCGGAGGCGGCTCCCACCCTTCCTCATCCGAAGACACCGTGGAAGACGTGGAAAAGGACGGCAAAAAAGAACCGGAAACCATGCTGAAGCTGCTCGCCGTGCCGTGGATCAATGTGGCCTTTTGTGTGGTGGGAATCGTGGGAAGTCTGATGGTCTACGGGTTCCTGCAGGAAAAGGTCATGACGAGGCCCTACGGCTTGGAAGAGGAAAAGTTCACCTACTCCATGTTCATCGTGCTGAACAACCGCCTGATCAGCTGCGCGGTTGCCGTGTGCGCCCTCTGGATCAAAAAGTCTCCAGTGGCACCTGTTGCGCCCGTCTACAAGTACTTCGGAGTCTCCCTTTCCAACGTGATTGCTACCTTCTGCCAGTACGAAGCGCTCAAATACGTTTCCTTCCCCCTGCAAACGCTCGCCAAGTGTGCCAAGATGATACCGGTCATGATCTGGGGATACTTCATCATGAAGCGAAGGTACAACGCAAAGGATTACCTCGTAGCCTTGCTGGTCACCGGCGGGTGCACTGCCTTCCTCTTGTACGGAGACGTTGGTCCTTCACACGGTTCAAAAAGTAAATCCAACACCACTGTATACGGCATGATGCTTATGCTTGGATACCTGGGATTCGATGGATTTACCAGCACCTTCCAGGACAAGCTGTTCAGTGGATACCAGATGGAAACATACAACCAAATGCTGTACGTGACAGCCTCTTCCACGTTGATCTCCACCGTCAGTTTGCTTTCTTCTGGACAAGTGGGTCCCGCACTCGCATTTGTATCGAGGCACCCAGATTGCATGATGAACATTCTCACACTTTCTGCTGCATCGACCATGGGCCAGCTTTTCATTCTGTACACGATCAAAGAATATGGCGCACTTCTGTTTGCAACAATCATGACCACAAGACAATTTCTCTCCATCTTGCTCAGCTGCATTGTTTTCGCGCATCCGCTCACATGGCAACAGTGGGTGGGCACCGGCGTCGTCTTCAGTGCCCTGTACTACAAGACTTTGTCGAAGAAGAAGTCGCCGGAGAAGCCCGTTCAGGAGACAGCTATGGCTTCGACCAATAGTGCAGAGCAGGAGAAAAACCCTCTGCTGCCACAGTGAGGGACTTTTTGACTCAAAATGCACGGAAAACCGTGCCATTGTTGTATTTACAGCAGGCATGGAGCATCACTTTCGAATCTCCACGGAATTGGGGTGGGAATTCATAAACAGTACCAACAACATGATCAGCTTATTTGTGTCGCACTTTCTGTTGCGAATCCAACGCATCCACGGGGTGCAATGCTGCTACGTACTCTGCCACACTGGTCGGCTTGTCCCCCGCAAGCCCTTCCCAGACGCCTTCCTTTCGTTTTTTCCAGCCTGGCGCGAGCGAGACGACTTCGCCTATCACTATCAACGTAGGAGATTGGAGCTGCGCAGCGCCGACTTCATCGCACAGCTGCGACAGGTTTGCAAAGACTGCTCTTTGCTCTGGCAAGGTGCCACGTTCCACGGCTACGGCTGGGGTGTCGGGTTTCATGCCACCTTCACCCAGTTTCTCCACGAGTTCTGGCAGCGTGGAGAGTCCCATGTAGACCACGAGGGTTGTTTCTTCTCCATTCACGTGGTGCAAGTTGTCAATTGGAACGCTTCCATCCGTCCTCAGATGTCCGGTGAGGAATCGCACGCTGGTGGCCAGTCCACGGTGGGTCATGGGAATGCCCAATTCGGCACCAATCCCTGCCGCGGCAGTGATGCCTGGTACGCAGTACACCTCGACCCCTTTGTCTTCGAGGTATTCCATCTCTTCACCTCCTCTCCCGAAGACGTACGGATCGCCTCCTTTCAGGCGGAGCACCGAAGCGCCTTCTTCGGCGAAGAACTGCATCAATTGGTGGATTTCTTCCTGTTTCCTGGTGTGGAAGCTCTTTTCCTTTCCCACGTACACCATCTTGGCGCCTTGATGCACCATCTGCAAGATTTCAGGCGACACCAACCTGTCGTACAGCACGACGTCTGCCGTTTGCATCAGATGCAGTGCACGCAAGGTGAGCAGTCCTGGATCTCCAGGTCCGGTTCCCACCAGGTACACGCGACCCACGCGGGTCCTTTCCCCCGCACGTTCCGGCAGGAAGGAAGCACGGACGTTGGCAGCACATCCACGGACGCTTCGCAGGCGCAGGTGCGGCTTGCAGATGGCCATGGCGTCGGTTTGTCTGGTTCCGACGTGTGCGATGCGCACCACCAAACGTCGGTCGGTTGCAGGAACCCCGAAGTTAAGTCACGAGTTCACTCGAAGGGGGGACGGGGAGGTAGGGTTCCTCTGCGGGCGACGAGAATGAGCGAAGAGAAAGATGCGGAGGTTCGTCCCAGGAAGGGGGAAGTGGAGAACGATGAGCGTGGAGGATGCCCCCTGGCTCCCGGTCCGTCCCTTGGCCCCGGGCAAGGGTCGTGCGTTCTCCACCGTCCGATGTGCAGGGTTCGTGCAAGGTGGACCGTCCGATGGAACGAGGCGTCGGACGAGGACGACGACGTGGGCGGGGAAAGCGAGCGTTGCAGGCGAGATGGCGACGTCCCATGCGACGCGTCCTTTGGGTTCGTGGATCGGACGTGCGTTTGGTGTACGAAGCCAGACCCGACGTGCTGACGGACCGGATCCATCCATCCCAGGCTCCGTCCGACGGTTTCGATCGGTGAGCCACACTTCCTTCTTTCTCCATCCGTTACCCGTCGAGGACGAGCGAAAACCCCGGATTCTTCCACCGTCCCTCCCTCCGTCCTCGACGGGTCCCGGACCTCCCTTCCCCCCCCCCGGGGGTTCCTTCGGGTCTCCCTGGGATTCGAACCGAGGACCTCTCCGTGCACGTCCCCTTCGTTCCGACCCTCTGGTGGCTTCGATCCCTTCCACGTGCCCCCCGCTTCGGCGTCGCACGCGAAGGGGAGGTGGAAGGGGTGCAGCTGGGGACGTGCGAGGCGGTTGGCGACGAGGCACACAAGCGCGCGTGGCACGTGCAGCGATGCAAGCGCACGCAGGCGTGCGAGCGAGCGAGCTGAACGCACGTGCGCAGGTGCGTGGACGGAAGGTGCACGTGCACGCGGCGCGGAGGACGCGGCGTGCGGCGGGGTGCGCCGCGCGTGCGGCGTTGGAAGCGAATCCCGAGACGGGAAACGTGATCGAAGTGTGCAGCCAAGACGAGCTGCAAGCGCAGCTGGAACGTGCGGGCGACAAGCTGGTGGTGCTGGACATCGCCACCAAGACGTGCGGACCGTGCAAGCTGATCTTTCCCACCGTGGTGGAGATGAGCCAGACGTACGAAGACGCCGTGTTTTTGAAGATCATGGGCGACCACGACGCCGACACGCGTGCGTTGATGAAACAATGGGGTGTGAAAGCCGTGCCGATGTTCAAGTTCTTCAAACGTGGACAACAAGTGCATTCGCACACCGGTGGAAAACCAGACAAGCTCAAACAGTACTTCCAAGAACATTACGACGCCTGAAACCACGATGAAGGAGAAGACGACGAAGACGGAACCACACGGCATGCGACGTGCGATCCGTCCGTCGAAGCGCGCGTGCGTGAAGACGCATGCGACGACGTGTAACTTGTCCGTGCAGCCGTGGGATCCCGTGCGTGGACGCACCTGCACTTGCGTGTACGTGTGCATGCGTGCGCCTCGACGCCTGCGTTGGCACGACGACCAAGGTGACGAAGACGCGGACGAACGAAGCGCATCAATCGCAGAGCTCCCACCACACTTGTCCGCACCACGCTTCGTGCGGCTGGAGGACCACGTGCGCGTCTTCGTGGTCCGACGCGACGAAATCCATCTCGCCAGGCGGCACGTCCCAACCAGACGCGAGCTGCGTCCACCACGTTCCCAGCGACGTGCGCGTGGACGACGCAGGTGCAGGTGGACGACGCACGTCGACGTGCACCTCTGCGAAACCCGACCAACCGCAGCGCGTGGTCAACCGCCTTCCACGATCCTGCACGTCCACGACGTCGTGTCGTCGTTCGACGCGCACGCCGTCCACGTCCGACACGTACCAATGCGCACGGACGGACGTCTGCACGCACCACGCACGTGCTTCGTCGTGGTTGCGACACGACACGTCCAACACCACGCGTGCGTCGGCGATGCCCACGTCGTACGTGGTCGCGACGCCTCCTGCGTCGCCCACCAGCGACGCTCGGTCCTTCTTCTCCGCGGCATCGACGCTTGGAAGGCGCCATGCGACGTCCACGTACGTGGTAGGATCCGATGCACGCGTCGACGCGTGTCGCGAACCATCCCAAGGACGTGCACGCACGTCCACGACGATGCCGCGCTCGCGCAACATCTCCTCTCGTCCGCCGTGGAACGCCATCGCCGACCACGACGTCACCTTGGGAGGCGAAAGGCACAGACGCAACGATGCGCCGCATGGACGAGTCAAGCGCACGTCGCGTGGCACCGCCATGGCCAACCACGTCCTGGCCCGTCCCTTCGTGCAGACCTCGACGATGTCGAATGGGAAGGAAGCTTGTCCGACCCCATCACGTCACCCACCATCCCAATGCAGAACAGTTGGGATGGAAACACCACGACACAGGATACGAATCGACCGAAGATAGCAAATGGATTGAAAGACAGGCAACCGTGCCTGTGGGAACCGTCCCAAGCGTAGGTACAATGGTGCCGTGGAACAATCCCACGCCGCTGCGTGGAAAAACCAGGGGACGTGGCGGCAAAATTGCCCAAACGTGCATTGCAATCAGGTGAACTGGCCCATGGCCACGGTGGCGGATGCAAGGCTGCGGGACAAGTGCGCCCGGCAGCGCGCCGCCGCTGCCGTACCAACACCCAGGCAATCGACCTGATCTTCCCAGTGCTTGTAAGCGGCCAGCACGGTGTCTTTGTGCTCCATCAGACGTGGACGTAGGGACGCGTCCTCTGCTACGTCTTGAAAGATAGATGCTACCGTGACAATGCGGTGTTCGGACTGCTCCAAGCCTTGGTTGGAAATCCTCAAAGAAGTGCAGGCCCGGTAAAATGCATCCAACATGTCAAACCGCACGAGCAATTCACGACACAGAGTGGATGCATCCGGCACACTCGTGCAGTACCAAGGCAAGACCTGAGCTAAAGAAGACACGAAACTTTTTGAAGGACATCCTTCTTCCATGCCCATACCTTTGGATGCTGCACTGCAGGCCGAAAAGATGCCCATGACCTTCCGTCCTTCTGCACCCTCGCAGACGCAGTCAAGCAATTGAGGTTCCATGAGGGCTGCTACCTTGCTGAAACCGAGGAAACCTGCCATGTTGGAACTGGCAGCTTGAACCATCGTCCTCTCCTCGCCCCACCCTGTGCCTGGCTTCGCGCAGTTGCCCGAATCGTGGTTCCATCTGTAATTTAAATTCGTGTCCTGGACTCGTCCTATCAACAACGTGAACAGGAAGGAAACATAGAGATTAGGTTCCAGGTCTCTTTCCTTCAAGTTCAGGACGTTCAACAGCCTCAATGCTAGAGAACAGGGTGTCGATTGCATCAGACAGAAGGTCGCCAACAACTTGAAGGAGTCTTTCGAGAACGTAGGCAGGTAGTAGAGCGCGTCGATCACTTGCATCTGGCTGGCAAGCGACAATGCTGCAATGGGCCCAGCTTCGGCCCGCATTCCATCACCAGACTTGTTGTCCGTGTGTGACACAAAAAGAGAACAAAGGATGTGCTCCATGCCAGAAAGGTGGTCTGAAGGGATCCAACGAACGACTTTGCTCATGATCTCCACAGCCAGGGAAGATGCCTTCTGCTCGTTGGAATGCATATTCACAGCTATATGGGGCATTTGCTGCGCCCAGCGGACGTGCCAATCCGAAATGCCATACAGAATTGCATGAGAAGGCGACGTCAGTACGTCGATGGCTTCCATGCATCCCAACAATGAACCCGTGCAACTGTGCTGTGCTTCTAATAACTTCGTTGTATTTTCTAGTAAAAGGTGATAATCATGTGCGTGGCAGAACTTCAAAATGTCCTCGAAATTGCCAAAAAGTGACTGCTGAGCGGCACTGACTGCTTCATCAGGTGCTTTGAATTCACTGAGACCAGCACTGGTGTCACTTTTGAGAAGTTGACCGGAGCTTAAGGCATCGCAGTAGAAGCTGACCAATGCAGGAAAGAATCGAAAAAGCTTTTCTTTCCAAGTTTCATCCGGCAAATGCGCAGACATGCAGACCAAAGAACGAAGCAGATCCGCCATGGAGGCGTTCAGCCTGCACATGGCTTCCAAGATTTCTCCTGTTACGACGACCTCGGGAAAAGCAAATGGGAAGTAAGCAATCACTCGCTGTAGTATTGATCGGCAAAACGCGTCCAGAGGTGGGAGCTGTCCCCTTTGCTTTGCATTCGATGCATGAGTGATGGCTCGTGTGCTAGTGTTGCGTTGGATGCGGACAATTCTGCTAAGAAGTCTGGATATGCATTCCAACGAGTCTATGTGCAGATGGTTGGGTGCGGTGCAAACTTCCGAGGGTGTGCATTCCATCCAACAATCCAGAAGCGAAGTTCCAAGCTTGATCCACACATCCTGCGCAGAGGTGCATGTATTGTCTTGGGGCCCGCTCACAGATGCCTGCGAGATATTGTGATCAGTTAAGGCAGAGCTTTTTCTTCTCCAACGATCCGGTGCGATCACATCCTTGAACTCATCAAAGCGAATGGACTTCTCAGACGGGTCGTCTTTCTCCGAAGGTGGATGACGGGACCGCTCCAATCCATCCACAAACACATCCAAACTCTTGCATGTCTTCAAGATCGACTCAACATTTTGCGCAGACACGGACTTGGCTCGATATCCTCGTGTCAGCATATCGTTGTATTGTTCTAGGAAAGGGGTGGCGAAGCGGACCAAGTTTGAGGCGCTGTGTCGGACCAGCATCTCCACCACCGGCAAGGCTGCCAGGCGCACGCTTCGATGGATGTCTGTCATGGCCGCAGCGATGTGCGCCACCAGGAGCGGTAGGAAAGGAGCCATGGCTTTTTCGTCGACGTTGGAAAGCACCGTGTGTTCGAACACGTCGTTCATGGCCTTCCTGACGTGCGCTTCGCTGTCGGCCATCCGTTCGGCGAGCGCTTCCACCACGTCCTTGAGCCGCAAGCGCAGCAGCTCCGGCTTCCTCGCGATCGTATCCGCCAAAGATTCCACGGCTTCTCTTCGCGCATGTGCGTTCGTGTGTCTCGTCCTGGCCAGCAGCTGTTCGAAGGTGTATTTGGCGGCACCGCCGCCTTCTTCGTCTTCGTCTTGCAGCATGCGCTGCACAGGCATGTGCACATGCTGCACCTTCAAGTCCAGCTTCACTTCGTTGGCCGACTTGGGAATCCGCTTGCCCACCTTGCGCTTCAACTTGCGAAAGTCAGGCGCCGACGCGCCACGCCGACGTTTCGGCATGGCGATGGAAATGGCCGACGTCCACACCACGCTTGGCAGATGCAGACGACGTCGTCGACGTGGAACGAAACGACAAGCACACATGGCGACGAAGTCGACTTATCGTGCATGCACGTGAGGTATCTGCATGGCCATGCAATGGACGCACGAACGACGGCGATGGCGGATGGACGAACGTCGGCATGCTTGATGCAACAGGTGGTCTTGCGTGCGTGCATGGAAGAGCGCAGCCACGTGGTGCGGATGGCGAAGCGACAAGTAGCTCGCAGTGCACGTGCACGTGCGAGCAAGCGAACAAGGATGCAAGACAAGGACGTGCAATCGCACGGATGCGCCATTCGTGCAACAACAACTGCAAGGAGGGAGGCAATGGAGACGACCCATGTTCGTGTTTGGAAACGTTCTCCACTCCAATTGCTTCTTCCGCACTTCGCTTCTTGTTCAAATTGCATCTTCGTGCGTTGTCTGCTGCATATTCAACACGATGGATGCGTCCAATGCATGCTTGGATGTTCATGCGGTACCAAATGGTCTGCAATGGTAGGCGCAAAGTTGCACAAGGCACACTCGCGTGTTCAACATCGCGTCGCCTTCCGCGATGAAAAAACAATGAGAAAAAGTCTCAAGTTCAAGGTGCATGCACGAAGCTCTTGTGATCGTTAGGAAACTAACGCATGTGGATCAATTTGGGATATCTCGACGTATTGACAACACGTTGCTTCAAAATTGCAAGGTGTTTGACTGTTCAACCGTCACTTGTCTGTCATCCTTGCACTTTGCCAAGGTCCACAAAACCGCTATCGACAAGAAGCGAAATTCCGAAGAAATATCGAGCGGGTACAACAAGAGAGTGGTCGGCTTTCTATGCATGACGGTGAATAATGCAACCATAATCTTGAGAAGACAACGAGGATCAAATGAGCCTTGCGTTCGTTTCATGCAAAAGGTAAAGATTGTGTCGTGAGTACGCAATCATTTGTCGCCTTTAGTAAGGCAATCCCCTTCTTACTTCCTCAAAAACGTGCGACCGGAATTGCCCATGGATTGTTCGCACGCCTTTTTTGCTCCCACATGCAAATTTTCGCCCGCTCTTCCCACCGCCTTTGCTGTCTTTCGACGGTGTACAAAATCATTCTATCGTGCTCAATCTTGATCGTGCTATCCTTGGGAAGATACTTCAAATGCAGTTCATACCCACACCCTTTTCGGGTAGCTTCTGCTTGTTCTACGAAACGTCTATTGTTGTGGTCCGGAGTTGGAGATATCGACCTTCCTATCAATCATCATTCGCTCCGACATACCGTGGTGCGCTTTCCTAAAATATTGTGTAAGCAAAGAGAGTACAAAGTTGAAGGGCGCACCTTTCAATGAGTTTCGTTGAAGTGGTTCGAAGTCTTTTGAAAGCGCACAATCCTACATTCCAACTACCGAACACTCGTCTCGATTTTGCAAACTTAACATCCTCCATTCCAATACATCGCCTTCAAATGGCACTCGAGTCCCATTCTTGTCCAAGTGCCTTGTTCAACAATGATGCATTCGCAAAAACCACACAAGTGCCGTGACAAACGATGATTTGGTCGGTGTTTGTCGCCTTCGTCCTAGGAAGACCCCCCTCGAATGTCAAATTCAGAGGACGAAATACAACATTGGATTTGGATCATCGATGGTCCGACGAGACATATCGAGAAACATTAGCATGGACCGAGCGTTAGCCTATGACGAATTCTTGACAATCAATTGCAACACTCCCATTGCAAACGCACCGAATCACAACGAACGTATGAATCTTCACAAGAGTGGCCGAATACCCTGGCACTAGCAATTTGAGACGTAGAAGTCGTGTTGAAGCGCCACTCTTGTTCCGATGATCCAAGTGCGTCCAACTGCTCTTGGATCCCTTGAACACACACCGCACTGCTTGCACTGTGGAGCCGCGTTCGAAGACGACCTCCTCCCACCTTCCTCCTCCCCTTCGATCCGCCTTCGTTGCGGTGCGCACGCCCACCGCACCATCGCCACCACCACGTGCAGCTGTCACCACCCGCCTTCCCGCCTCGTTGGTCCTTTCGTTCCCTCTCCATCCGGGCCACCACCCTCGGTGGAGTAGAGAATATTCTCCGAATCGGTGTGGTGGGAGTGGATCCCATCGACGGTGCGACTTCGTGGCGCGATTGTTGCGCATCACGACGCAAGGCGGCGCAGCCATGGCCACGTCCGGGACGAACGTGGTGGCCACGATGCGAGAGTACGTGCGGAAGATGCTGGTGGACGTGACGGGCATGAAGGTGCTCCTCGTGGACCGCGAGACGCTGCACGTCGTCTCCACCGTGTACAGTCAAAGCGAGATCTTGCAACAAGAGGTGCGTGGAAGGGACCGTCAAACGTCGCGAATCGTGGTGGATGTGCGCTGACCGGAAGGTTCCGTGCGTTTTGGACGCGATGGGAACGACAACGACGTCAAGGTGTTCCTCGTGGAACGGTTGGATCGAGACGGAACCGAACCCATGTTGCACTTGAAAGCCGTGTGTTTCGTGCGACCGACGGGTGAAAACGTGGCCCTGCTTCGAAGACACCTGAAAAATCCTTGCTACGGAGAGTTCCACATCTTCTTCTCGAACATCGTCAAAGACACCCACCTGCAGGAGCTGGCGGAAGCCGACCAACAAGAAGTGGTCAGTCAAGTCCAGGAATACTTTGGCGATTACGTGGCGTTGGAACCCCATCATTTCTGCGTGCCCGTCGAGAACGAAGCAGTGTGCCTTCAACCTCCGACTTGGAGTCTCATGCAAAGCAGCAGGGTCATCGATCGCACGGTGGAGGGCCTCGCAGGACTGATGCTGTCCTTGAAATGCCGACCCCACATCCGGTTTCAAAAATCCTCCGATCTGTGCAGGAGAATATCGAACGACTTGTGGAGACACATGTACGAAACCGAAAAGGAACTTTTTGACTACAGGAAAGGAGACAATACCCCAGTGCTCCTGGTGGTAGACAGGCTCGATGATCCTGTGACTCCTCTTCTGACGCAGTGGACGTACCAAGCCATGATACATGAGCTGCTGGGGATTCGCTTCAACCGCGTATCCATTAAAAAAGAAGGAAAATCCAGCAAGCAGGAAGAGCAAGAATTTGTCGTGGGATCGGAAGCCGATCCGTTCTTCAAGACCAATATGTATGAGAACTATGGGGATCTGGGAAACAACGTGAAAGAATTGGTGGATGAGTTTGCGCAAGACAGCAACCAGCACAGCAGCATCACAACAGTGGCAGACATGCAACATTTTGTGGAAGCATATCCGGAGTTCCGTGCCAAGGGAGGACACGTATCGAAGCACGTGACCCTCCTGACTGAGATGAGCAAAATCGTGGACAAGAGAATACTCCTTTCCGTTTCCCAGACCGAGCAGGAGCTGGCCTGTAGCAGCGGGCTCAGCAGTGCTGCAGATGCTGTTTCAGAGGCCCTCGGGAACCCTGCCATCTCGGACAGCGACAAACTTCGCCTGGTCATGTTGTTTGCTTTACGCTACGAACGCGATGGCACCAGATACCTTTCGGAGTTCATCCAGAAACTGAGCAACCTTGGTTTACCCAACCGGAAGTTGGATCTCGTTTACACTCTGCTGCGCGTTGGAGGCGAAGAAAAGCGGACGGGGGATCTGTTTGGAACGAAGTCATTGAGGGCAAGGGCGGTCAAGATCGCTCGCGGGTTGAAGGGTGTGGAGAATGTTTACACACAGCATGCTCCTTTACTGGCCAACACCATGCAGCTTTTATTAACTGGTCGCTTGAGAGACGTGGATTACCCTTTCGTTGGGCCTGCAACGAGCCATCCCGCCAGCAATTGGATACCTCCGGATGTGATTGTCTTTGTGGTGGGCGGTACCACGTACGAGGAATCGAGGTACGTTGCGCTGCACAATGGAGGGACAAGCGGTACATCCAGTCAGATGGCTGGTGCAGGAACCACCAAGTTCATGCTGGGAGGAACAAGCGTCCAGAACAGCCGCTCCTTCATCGCCCAACTGGCCGAGCTCGCAGACATGGAACGGAGCAAGTTTTGATTCATTCCAGGTCCGGGCGTAGCACGAAAATCGCATCGTCCAAGGAGTACACCGGATGATGGAGGTCGCCTTCGCACAGGTAGGGGGCTCTGGACACGCTGAGGACGGCGTATCCTGCAGGCACAAGCACTCTTTCGACCATGAGCTGCACTCCTTCTTCCCACGTGCAATTGACGGGCAACGGCAGCTTTTCCTTGGGAATTCGCTTGCGCATACCGTCTTCCACGAAGGGTCGGAACGGCAGCACGACGGCCAGCACCAGTTTCCCACGTGTTGGATGCAATAAATTTCGGATGGATGCGAGCATCGACTTGGGTTCGTCGCACCTGTCCAACACGTTCAGCAGCAGGATCGCATCGAACCACTTCCCTTCGCACAGCGGCACGCCTGCTTCGGTGGCACGCCTGCGCACGTTTTCCAGCGGCATCGTTTCGTCTTCGTCGTGGACGAGGACGACGTACGGTTTCGCCTGCAGTCGTCGCACCATGGCGTGGGACGTTTCGACGACGACGGTGTGTTGGAAGAGCGGTGCGAACGCTTCGGTGATCCCACCGTCGCCTGCACCTACGTCCAGCAGGCATCCTCGTTTGTTCCTTCCTCGTTCCACGTGCAGCAGCTTCTTGGCTTGTTCGTGCGACACCAAGTGCATCTTTCCTGCACCGCTCCATCCGTCGGCGTCGGTGGTCGACACGTATCGCTTCAACGCGGTGCGCAGGTGATGTTTCCACCACACGCGCATCCGCCGCGTCCAGCTCTCGTCATGGCATCGTTTCAGGAACGCCTTGGCTTCCTCGTCGCACGTCAACGGGATCGCTTCGGCGTTCCATGCCTCGTGTGCGACGCGTGCGACGTCCCATTCGTACTCCAGCGCGTGCACGTCGCCGCATGCGCCGCAGCACGCCGCACCTTCGCGTTTCGCAGGCATCCACGCCGCTCGGACGCGTCCAGGCGATGCCACGCGTCCGCCACGAGGCAGGTTTGGAGTTCCTTTCGTCGCGCGACGCGTCGCGCGTGTGCTTGGAAGCGTGTGGGACGCGTCCCAAGCTGGTGGTGTTCGACTTGGACTACACGTTCTGGCCGTGTTATTGCGAGATGTACGAGCCAGACCATCCTGCACGTGTGTTCGACTCGGCGCTCGGCGTGCTGCAAGCGCTGCACGAACACGACGTGCCGGTGGCGGTGGCGTCGCGCACGCCTGCGCCAGACGTGGCGTGGAGCTTCTTGCGCCAGCTTCGCGTGGTGGAACGCTTCTGCAACGTGCAGATCATCCCTGCGCAGGACGGATACGAGCACGTCACCGCGCAGAAAGATCTCGAGCACTTTCCCAACTTGAAGCGCGAAACGGGCGTGGCGTACGAAGACATGCTCTTCTTCGACGACGAAGCGCAGAACGTGACGCGCGTGTCGCGCCTCGGCGTGAGCTGCATCCTCGTGGATCGAGCGACAGGCATCCACCACCACGCCTTGCGCGAAGGACTCGTGAAACACGCGCAGAAGAAGCGAAACCAAGCGCACGGCGCACCTCCGACGACGCTGGATCCGCGGACGTGATGCGCGTTGCGGACGGTGTAATGGACGCACGCCACCCAACCACGGCCGACGAAGCATCCAAACGCGGCTCGCGACGAGACGAAGCGAGGAAGAACGAAGACAAGCACGAGAGAGCGGTGGAAACGTCGTCGACGTGCGGCAGACGTGCACCTCGCAGGTCCACGACGTGCGTCGGCACTGGCGTCTCGCTTCGCCGTGCGCCGTGCACGCATCCGCGCCTCGCTTTCCATCGCCTGCGTTTGCCTTCTTCCCTCTTTTCGGTTCCTGCGCCTCGTCCTTCGCGCGGAGAGGGTGCGAAGCGACGGCCATGGACGGCGCGCGCGGCCATGCGACATGCGACATGCGCCGTCCCTCGAAACGAGAGTTTCTTCTCTCCATTCCTGCAAGCGCATGGAGGGTTTCTTCTCTCCTTCCTGGGACAGGCAGGAGAGAGTTTCTTCTCGTTCCTCCAGAGAGGGAGGTGAAGGATTGGAGAGTTTTTTCTCTGCTTTGGGTGCGAGGGATGGCGTCGGGAAGGTGAGGCGAGGACGGCGAGGGTGCGGAAGGACCTGGGCTAGAGCATGGAGGAGCCATCCAAGGAGATTGGACGTGGTGGGACGGATGGGATGCATCTGCGCCGTGCGCACGTCGTGCGATCGATGCGTCCTGCACCGACGCATCCCACGTCGTACCGTAGACGAGTGCTGCCTCCGAGGAAGGATGGTGGTGGACCCACGTCGATCCCATCCCATCGGACGAAAATCGGAACGCATGCCGACGAGGAACGGAAGGAATGGGGTAGAAGCTGTCTATCGAGGTACGGTCGAATCCTCGACGGGGGTAGGAAGCGCTCCGCGACCAGAATCGAACAATCCCCGAAGAGGACTGGAGACAAGCAGGGTACATCCTCTGCGGGCACGGATCCGCTGCGCGGTGGTTCCGGAACCGATTTCATCTTCCGTTCCCGACGAGGACGGTCTGTCCTTTCTGCAAAGATTCCTCTGCGGCATGGCTTGGCTTTCTCGTCCTTCCACGTGGATGAGGTCATCGCCTCGCACACGTACCACTCGTCACAACTGGTCGCAACGTCACGTCGTGCTTCGCCAACGCCGATCGGAAAGACACGTCGCGTACGCATCGTAAAGACCTTCCGCCATGGCTCAGACGTGCCTGAAGCATGGTGCCGTGCGCCTGCAAGGCAAACGCAACGGGATGCGCACCCAAACCGTGCGTCCCGTGCGAGCACAAGCCCAGAAGAAGGTGCGAAGGACGGCGTGCTCGGATCGTGGAAAGACGTGCGAATGGGACGACGGAGGTGCTGACGGAAGATGGGACGACGGATGGAAGCAGGAAGACGTCGTGTTGGCGCAGGAACGAAGGCAGATGTTGAAAGGTGCGGCCTTGGCCGCTGCCACCGCTTGGACTGGGCTGGTGGGAACGGCACAAGCTGCAGACGAACAAGTGGCCTCGTCACGCATGTCGTACTCGAGGTTCCTGGAATACCTGGATATGGGACGGGTGAAGAAGGTCGACCTGTACGAAAACGGAACTATCGCCATTGTGGAAGCCGTCAGCCCAGAACTGGGAAACCGCGTGCAGAGGGTCCGTGTGCAACTCCCTGGCACGTCTGCTGAACTGCTGCAGAAGTTCCGCAGCAAAAAAGTGGACTTCGCTGCCCACACTCAGCAGGAGGACGGTGGTGCCGTCTTCCTCAACCTCTTGGGAAACCTGGCCTTCCCGTTGCTGTTGGTTGGAGGCCTGTTCCTCCTTTCTAGAAGGAACCAAGGAGGCATGGGTGGTCCAGGAGGTCCAGGTAACCCGCTCTCCTTTGGAAAGTCCAAGGCCAAGTTCCAGATGGAGCCCAACACGGGAATCACTTTCTCTGATGTCGCTGGCGTGGATGAGGCAAAGCAGGACTTCATGGAAGTCGTGGAGTTCCTGAAGCGCCCGGAACGCTTCACTGCAGTGGGCGCCAGGATCCCCAAGGGTGTGCTGCTTGTAGGTCCACCTGGTACGGGGAAAACCTTGTTGGCCAAGGCTATTGCTGGAGAGGCAGGCGTGCCTTTCTTCAGCATCAGTGGTTCTGAATTTGTGGAGATGTTTGTGGGTGTGGGTGCATCTCGCGTGCGCGACTTGTTCAAGAAGGCGAAAGAAAATGCACCTTGTATTGTTTTCATTGACGAGATCGATGCTGTGGGCAGATCGCGTGGTGCTGGGGTTGGAGGCGGCAACGATGAAAGGGAGCAGACCTTGAACCAGCTGCTGACGGAGATGGATGGATTCGAGGGGAACACTGGAATTATTGTTGTCGCTGCCACAAATAGGGTGGACATTCTGGACAATGCGCTGCTGAGGCCAGGTCGCTTTGACAGACAGGTCACTGTGGATGTCCCAGATGTGAGGGGGCGCAAGGAGATTCTTGCTGTGCACGCCCGCAACAAGAAGTTTGAGGAAGGCGTCGGCGTTGAGACCATTGCTCTGCGCACTCCTGGTTTCAGTGGAGCTGACCTGGCCAACCTCTTGAACGAAGCAGCCATCCTCACAGGGCGCCGCAACAAGGAAGCCATTGGACAGAAAGAGATTGATGACAGTGTAGACAGAATTGTTGCTGGCATGGAGGGTACACCCATGACGGATGGGAAGTCCAAGAGCCTTGTGGCCTACCATGAAGTTGGCCACGCCATCTGTGGTACTTTGACCAGCGGTCATGACCCTGTGCAAAAGGTTACCCTGATTCCACGTGGACAAGCACGTGGACTCACTTGGTTCATTCCTGGTGAGGATCCATCTCTCGTCAGCAAGCAGCAGATCTTTGCACGCATTGTTGGTGCACTGGGGGGCAGGGCTGCTGAAGAGGTGATCTTTGGGGAAGCTGAGGTCACGACTGGGGCATCAAGCGATCTCATGCAAGTGTCAAACATGGCCAAACAAATGGTCACCAACTTCGGAATGAGCGACATTGGACCTTGGAGCCTGCAAGACCCCTCCTCTCAAGGTGGAGATATGATCATGAGGATGATGGCAAGGAACAGGATGAGTGAGAAGTTAGCAAACGACATCGACTCTGCAGTGAAGACAATTGCTGCTGACGCATACGAGGTGGCACTGAAGCACATCAGCGACAACAGGGAAGCAATCGATGAGATTGTGGAGATCCTGATTGAGAAGGAGACCATTGATGGTGATGAGTTTAGGAGTATTTTGAGCAAGTACACCACCATCCCAGAAGACCATATGCAGGCAGTTGAGGCACAGAAAGAAGGTGTTGCTGGCCAATTAGCCAATGCATAGGTTGGGGTTCATTCATGTAGACCCTGCTTCAGTTGTCACTTTTTTGTAATTTAGGTAGAGCCCATTCTCCTCTTTTTATTGGTGCTTTCGTGTTGAAGTGCTGTGCCTGCGCCATGGTAATCATCAAGATCCGGTTGGTACAGTAAGGGCGGTGCATATCCTTGGCTGACAAATTCATACTCTCGACCACCATCTTCTCCTGCAGTGAGATTGCCCGATATTTCATTGCAACGCACCGTGTATTCAACGGTGGATGCCTCCATGCCCACCTGTTCCACAAAGTGTACAAGGATGCGAAAGACCAAGTTCTCGTGTGCATACACTTTCCTGCGGAAGGTGGCAACCAGCGGCAATTGCTCGGTGGGTTCCATGATCCTGTTCTCTCCCTCAAGTTCCACGGACAAGGATTTGACGAAAGGTAACGGACACTTGGGATGATGGATGCTGCTGAAGATCAGTTTGATGCCGGAACCTCTGATACCATGGCTAAATGGTTTGCGATGAGCAGGGGTAGGAAAGAGTACGTGGTACGAGATACGCGCCTTGTCTACACGTACATAGGGTGGCACCTTGACTTCCATGTGATTCAGAAGCTGGGCCATCACTTGGTCGCACTTTGCATGGATGACGAGGTCTGCTCTCTGATCTTTGGGTGTCGCTTGCAGATTCACGATCACCAGTTTCCCTCCGTTCGCTTGCACTTGTTCTGGAAGATCACAGACGGGAGTAATGCGAAGGCTGGTTCCCATGCAAACTACCAGATCAGCTTGTTCAGTGTGGTGTATGGTGGCATCCAATTCATCATCCGGCAATGCGCTTTCCCAGTCCAAGATGTTGTCGGTGAGTCTCCCCCCACATGCATCGCATTTCCGCCTGGTGTACTTGAATCCCACGGTCTTCATTTCGAAATCTCGCAAGTACACCTTGTTGCACTTTTCGCATCGTTCAGAGAAGCAGTTTCCGTGCAACTCGGCCAGCTTTTCCTTGTCGATACCTGTCCTGGCATGTATACCTGCAAGTGTGCGATGGATCCGTTCCGTTCCTGTCAACGCCAACGTCCACGCCATCTCGACGATTTCGTCCGTGCATCTGTCCTCACCGTCGACGTTTTGCGAAGCCACGTAATCCACGCGTCCCACTTTGACGAGGTGTGCGATGGCCAGGTGCGTCAAGCTCGGCTTGGCAAATCCAAACTTCACGTCGCAGGTCGGCATGGCTTCTCCACGTTGCTGTTTGGTCCAGATGCCTTGTGGACCGCGGAAGTCTGGGATGCCACACGACGTGGACACGCCCGCACTGCGTCCAAACGCATCTCGTCAGCCGCACGGTCCACGGCCATGGCCGTTCGCAACGTCGCATGGACGTGCTTCTTCGCACCCTGTGTACACCACCACGTGCTTGGCGTCGGACCACCACCGCGCCAACGTCTCGCACTTGGCAGACCATCGCTCCACGTCCTCGTGCACTTCTGGATCGCCCAACGCGCCGCCGAGGTCCTTCCGACGCGCCAAGCGCTGCGCGTAGCTCAACGACATGGACGCATGCGCGTGCACGTGACTCTGGTGTCCTCTTCTTCACAACAACACCATCAACAGCACGTGCATCAACCGTCCACGTTGTGTCCTTCGTTTGGTGCATGTGCACGTGGACGCACACACGAGGCACGTGGATAGGTTGGAAACGCGTTGCACGAGTAAGGGGAAGAGGACGCAAACGAGGCAATGGGAAACGCACGCAAGCGCGACGCGAGCGGAGACATCGAATGGACGTGCGAAGGTGGAAGCGAACGATGCCTTGCGATGCACGCTTCGAACCACAAGGACGGTCGAGTTCTAGCACAAGAGCGACTTGGCTTCTTGTCTACCGAAGGACTTGAACAATTGCGAGGCACATGGAGTTCTTTCCATTGCAAGCGAAAGCGCAGGGATGCGTTGCATCTCCTACGCTTGCTTGTCTTGTGCGAAGACTACCACTCGCAGATGGAAAAGTTGGCATGTTTCCTCGTCTTCGAATTCAAGTTAGCGTGGATGACAAATCGTTGATCGGAAAATAGGTGTTGGTGCAAGAAAGAAGCACCGTGGAAAGGATGGTCCGCGAGGCATCCAAAAGAATGCGTCATTGTTTATGAGGAGCATTGGCATGCTTCTTTCGTAAGAATAAACATGGGCCTAGTTGTAATGTTTGAAATTGAGAGTGCAGTGAATTGGACCGAAATTGGATGATCCTCCATGGCTTGGATTGGATTAATGCGATTGGTCCAAGTACGATGATTTGTGGCACTCTACCTCGATTGCACCGGCCCCCTTTGTGCGTAACCAAATGGGTTGAGGGCACCTTCCCAAGACAAGGCTCTTTGATGGCAATGCTTTCCGAAGAATAACAAAGGCAAAGTTATGCAACAACCATCCTCGAAATTAGAAGGGTATGGTAAAGAAGGGTCTCGTAGTTCGATTTGAAAGACGACAAGTACGTGAATCTAAATAACATGTGGTTGGCAAAGACTCTACCACCATGTCCGCCTTGCATGGAGAGCATTTGCAATCGCTCAATTGGTTTGAGGAGAGCAGATCTCTCGACCACGATGGTCAGTCGAGAACGTCGTTGATCGGTTCGGCTTCGATTCAATAATGGAATGTTTTAGCGAACGAAGATCCTTGGAACTTATGTGACACGGTTGGTTTTTCAAAGATGAGCAAGGTGTCCTAGGTCACGCACATCACACGATTTTGCACGTCGAGGTCTCCTTGGATAGACAACTTTGTTCGTTGACTTGGATGTTGCATTTCGTACGAATGCGTGATGCACGGATCTCCACGAACTACGTGTGTGCGGCATCCTTGCCTCTGCCGTTTCACGTCGGTCTGGTCTTCTCACCCTCCCGATTCCATTTCCAAGGACAAAACCCTCGTTTGATCGGGAGATCGTCCCCCAATCGATCCTGGGTACGTTTCCCAATCGATTGGACGGACGAACCGGTTTTGAACCCGGATCGATTTCCTCGACAAGGTTCGCTTTTTGATCGAGTTTTCGTACGTACGTCGCACATGCCGACAGGAATGGACGCGAAGGAGACGTCGCGTGCGCCAACGTTGGCCGAGCGCGGGACCGTGGTGGATGCCACGGACGGCAGAGACCCTCCACAAGCGCGAAGGAAGGTTCCTGCGGTGGGAAAAGGCGTCAGCCAGATGGCCTGGATGCGAAAAGCACGGGAACAGGAGCTGGTGGTGGGACGCTCACGCACACGTGAGATCACATCGGAAGAGCTGCAATCTCACAACAGCGAAGGAGACGCGTGGATGGCCGTGCGAGGCAAAGTCTACGACGTGACGCCGTACCTCGAGTACCATCCTGGTGGCAAGAAAGTGCTCGAGGAATGTGCAGGCACTGACGCCACGAAAGTGTTCAACCAATACCATGCATGGGTGAACGCAGAATACATCCTGGCCTCGTGCCAAGTGGGAAAACTGCAGCCGAAATGAGTCGTGGATTGTGCGAACTTCCACTCGAGACGCCTGTCAATGCCTGCGAAGCTGCTCTTACGCGGCAGGACGGCATCGGGCCACCCAGCATGAACGAACGGGCACGAGAGACACCGTGCTCACAGGGACAAAGCAAACGACCTTGATTCATCATGGTGTTGTATTCTTGCTCAACGAAGTGTTTCCGTCTATTGGTGACTGTTCACATGTTTTTGTTCGAGGAAATACCGGAACGGCTGCACCTACGTCCTGGACAAGGCCGTCCGTTGCTCGGCTCTGAATGGAAGGTCGATCCAAGCAGCCCATGCCGCGCAGACAAGTGTGGATTTCCCACGCAAATCTTACGTTGCTATCAAATAGCGTTTTTCAATGCGGAAGAATGTACGTAACACTCAGATGCCTGGGATTGGAACGTTGTCGGGGAAATGCTGAGCGTGCTGCAATGGTCACCCCACACTTGAGGGCGAGTTGCCTGGCCTCTGCAAAGCTCTGTCAACCCCGGCAGTTTTTATGCGTGCAAGAATTTTAGTTCAACAGCATACCAGACTTTGCTGCCTGCATTGATCGGATATGCAAATGGACACTTTCCATGGCATAGGTATGCCATGCAAACGTGGGAAACATCGCTGGTAGACTTACAGCATGCATTTACAAAGCCAATTCAATTCACCGGCACTCGCACAAAAGGGATGCTGATCCTCTTGTAAGTGCCAGCTCTGCTTCCAAAGCAACCGGTACCTGGTTGGTCAGGTGTAGCTTTCCGGTACAGCTTCTTCATGTAGAGAATGGTACTTTATCGAATGCGCTATGCATCTCCATCAATCTTTCTATGCGGCTCCGAGGTACGTCCGCTGTTTTTGCGGCAAGTTCTTGCCTTCCAGGACAGCTTTCAGGTCCTCTTCAAGCCCTTGAGCCAGCGGTGCTCCTGGTTTGTACCGGCGAACGGGTTGCCCGTTGCGATCCACCAGGAACTTGGTGTAGTTCCATTCAATTTCGGATCCTCCAGTTTTGGATTTGAGAAACCCATACACGGGCGACATTTCTCGCGGTCCTTCCCATTGTGGCGTCGGTTTGTACTTCACCGCGATCTTGTCCATCACTGGAAACTCGACACCAAACTTGCGCCAGGCCCATTCTCGTTCCTCTTGGCTTGTCCCTGGTGCTTGTCCACCAAATTGGTTGGCTGGAAACGCCACCATTTCGAATCCTTGCTCGTGGTATTTCTCGTACAGCATCTTGAGCTCTGGATAGTTTGCATTCTGCAGCGGTCATTCACTCGCCACGTTCATCACCAGCACCGCCTTGCCGCGCAGGCGATCCAGCGGATATGGCTCTCCATACTGCTCCACCACGTAGTCGTACAAGCTGTTGCCACCACTGGCCGCAGACGTGCGCTTCGTGAACAGCGTCGGCGCCACGACCAGCAAGGTGGCCGCTTCCCTCCTCTTCCACCTCTGCGTTTTGGCGGACGCACATGCACGTGTGGAGGCGACGGTGCGCGCTTTCGCCATGGCGTCGAGCAACGGTGCTCGAATCTGTGTCAATGAGGACTCAAGTCTGAATGTGCTGTACACAAGCATCTGGTTTGGACCAATTCTTCAAGGTCGTCGTTGCTGCTGTTGCATGGGATGAGAAGCAGGTCCATGGAAGCATTCCTGCGAAAATTGGACGGTTGCACGTCAATGAAACAAGGTTGGTTGCAAGGGAGGACGTAGCGCACGTACGATATGAATTGGGCTTCAGAAATGGATCGCTTGCGACAGAGACGGAGGAAGGCTGCACGTGCACGGTAGGACAACGATTGGACCGCCACCTGCACTTTCGTGCATACATTCTACCAGGAAAGAACACGAGCAGCATGGGAAACCTGCATGTGCAGGATTGTAGGATCCCTGGGAAAATTGCAATTCAAATTCGTGCAACAGAAGATTGGTTACAGTGGCCCATACCCTCTAGTCAGGACATAGACATTGCTTCCTCTAGGAGCAAGAAGGATCGTATCCTTCGTTCCTGCATGCAAGTAGCTATGTACAACACGAGCAATGAACTGCACGTTTTCTGTGCTTTCTTCGTCTTGGACGAGCCGAGCCCAGGCGTTCGCAGACGACCACCGTTTCCAAGCCATCGGTTCCCACCAAGGCAAACCTTCGTTCTTCGTCTTTCGTCTATGTGCTATCATCAATTTCCTCCGCTCGTCTGGTTCCGCCGGTGCAAACGCGTCAGTCCATCGTCCTTCCTGTGCACTCGCACCTTCGTTCCATTCGTTCTCTTCGGCCGTGCGTCCACGCACCTCTGGACAACCGCAGCAGCACCGACACGGGCAGCAGAAGATCATGACGAACAGGTTGTACAAGGTTTCGCACACTCCAGCCACGCATTGGCACGGGAAGCAAACATTGCATCCGCCTTTGCCATCGCCTTTTCCCATCGCGACACGTGCCGATTTGAAGAGAAACGATCCTCGTCCAGTCCAGTCCACCTCGTTCGATTCGTTAACTTTCGCTTAACTGGACGGACGTGGGAGAAAGCAGGGGGAAGTTCATCGGCTGGGGAAGGCTAACCTCGGAGGAGGGAAGGGTGTCCAAGGTAATCAGAGGACGATGGAGTGCATTTGTGGGTGGACGTGCACGTGTTGTGTGTACGACGATGGGATGTAGATGCGAGGAAGGATGCACGTGCAATCCATGCCGTTCTGGATTCGCTGGCCCCAGCGACGGGACGAGTTCCGCCGCATCCATCGTCGCAGGAAATGGACACCTCCATCAATGGATCCCATCCAGCTGTCCGAATGGCATCTGCTGCGTGTCACGTGCCCACGAACTGTCTTGCTCCGTGTTCCATTCCACGTCGCATTTCTGAAGCAATCTGCATGGACAGATGTGCAGTGTCACGTCCATTCAGAACCAGTGCCATCTTCCAATTTGTTCTTCAGGAAACACAGAAGATCCATCGACACCTTGAAAGAGGAGATCTGCACACCAGCACCGGTGGATGGCGAAGGACGCAGCAGACGAAGCGCGTCGCTGCTGGAAGTGCGAGCGATGGACGAACCGCACCTGGAAGGCCATGAGCGGTGCCTGCGGCAGCTGCTGGAATGTGCACACGAACAAGTGCGCGCGGGTAGGCCGGAAGTGGCCTTGCGTGCCGTGATGGAAGCCATACGCCGACGAGAGGGGGAAGAAGCCGTGGCCAACTGGATGGCCATGGCGCGCGAAAGGTTCCACAACGAATCCACAAGCGCGAGGATGAAACACGCCGCACGTGTGGAGCACATGGAAGTCAGAGAATCGACGTCGGATGCGGAAGACGAGCTCGTGGGACTCATGGCAGGTTGCTTGCTGGTCGAACAACCTGAACGCATCGATACTTGCAGGAGTCTCACTGGCGTGTTTTCGTCCGCATCAATTTTGGAAGAGTCTGGAAGGGGAGAAATACAAATCCATGCCGCCATGGACGGATCTAGCTATTACTGCAGTAGGTGCGGAGCTTTGGTGAGTGCAAGGAGGGCATTGGCACACGATCGAACGTGGTGTACAGGATTACCAAACAACCCAAGGTGATTGTGACACTCGAGTTACCGACCAGTGGAGTGAGTTTTGACTGGATTGAGTGTGCCGCGGAGTGTTTTCAAACGAAAAACTTCCCGTTGCAGCTGTTTTGACGTGGGGAGAGAAATGCGCACCTCAGTTTCTTTCGTGGCTTCATGCCTGAGAGACTTCAAGTGGTCCGAACCCAAAACATCGCAGACAAGCTTGGACCTGTCGAACGATGGGCTGCATGCATTGCCTGACCAGGGCACAATTTTCCACGTGCATTCGACTGGTTCTCCATCCTGTTCTGGCGCTGTGGAGTTTAACATCCCTTGTGCCAGCAGTTGCGCACAGTGGTCCTGGAGTTTCTTTTCCACTTGGACCACGAGGTCAGGAATGCACGAAACCTGTTTTTTGAACACGTAAGAGAACTTATCCAATTTATCTGCTGCTTTCAACGCCATTGCTGAAGGTATGATCCAAGCTCCACGACCAGGTAATCTTTCGGACACGTCTGGAACGGCCCAATACTTCCCTTCTGGACACACAGCCAACACGAAGCGCAACATCCATGCTGATGGATAGATCCGTTCGGTGAGCATGCACTTTCTCATCCTCGAAGTCATGCATCGGACCACGAAATCACTGTCGCACATCTTCGTCGCAGCAGCCGCACGTGCAAGCAACTTGACGAGCTCTGCGTTCGCCATTTTCTCCCACCGGTACCTCGATATTGACACGCTCGGCTCCCCTTCGTCTTCATGCCTTGCGCTCGCACATTCTTGCCTTCATTCGTGCGAACGATGCCTTCGGATGGAGCGATGTCAATTGCACGACCAACCTGTGGTAGGATATCCAATCTGCTAGTGTGAAGACAATATGGCGACGTCCATGGACAAGGGCAGGAATCATGGAATTGGTAGAAAGGCTACCGTTTGCACATGCACGGTGTGGTTGGAATGGAAATCGAAAGTTGCATGAACGGGAAAAACATGCAATACATTGTAGGGGACTGTGCAGTTGGATACAAAAGCGCTGGAGCCTTGGTGTAGGATCGAAGAGAGTGGCAGTGGCACAACATTCATTCTTTGGCCTGCTGCAAGGATTTTGCACGCCAGTCGAACAGCAGGTAAGATTCTTCTTCGCTCCCGGTGTCTTCATCGTTTGTTTCATTGCTTTGTTCCTGCTGTTTTTCAGATGTCGACGGAGCCTTTTCCTGTTTTCTCTTCAGCACTTTCATCCTCCTATTCTGCAGTTCCTTCACTTTGTCCACTAGCTGTTGCTGGACGAACCGCTCTTCCAACTCTTTGTCTTCAGAGGTGTTGTCCTCTTCCTCCTCTATTCTTTCTGCTTCTGCCGTTTCGCCTGGCTGAGCCTCTCGGTCTGTCATGGCTTCGACGAGCTGGATTTCACGTCGGAAATCTTCCATGGCCTCGTCGTTCGCAGCACCTTCCGGAGGTCCTTGTTCCATGGCTTCCGCTTCTCTTCTGGAAGGACGAACCCACGCATCCTCGTGCGCTGCTTCGTCTACTTTTCTCCTCCTGCCTTTCGTCGAATCCTTCGCGACATCCTCGTAGATTCCAGCCGACGGTTGTCTTGGTCGTGCCATGGAATTCTCCACAACGTCGGCAGCCGCGGTGGACTGTCTCGCTTCTCTGCCACGAATGGCAGATCAAATCCAGCAACAGGCACGTAGGGACGTTCCGTCACCAGCACTTCAAGCTGTCGTGCCAATGGTGGTCAAGATGAGGGCGTGCAACGACATCTCTCGAGTGTAAACATGATGCATGGGATGCCAAAGACGAACCTTTCGTACATACCTGGATTTGCACAATGTGTACACCGGTGGAGAAGATAGTGTGACATAAATGCACGGCTTTCCCTGCCAAACTACGTGTGCATTGGTCTTCCCAATCTTCAAATGAAGGGCATAGACTGTGCTACTTGCTCCTCTTCGGAGTCTTTCACGGTTGACACCTCACCTGGGAACGACCAAGCCTACGTGCAATGAGCTTTGCATGCTTGAGGCTCCTATAGCCTACCTCCCAATACGCATTCTCCGGAAACGAAGATGTGCGTTGACGTGTTGGACGTCTTTCATTCTGGCAATTGATGCACTTTCAATTGCAAGTCATTGCAACTTGAAACGCGCACACTGAGACTTGCTTGGCTTAGTAAAGAAAATGCGGAATGATGTTCAAGTTTTACAAGCCAAGCGAATGTAGGAAGATTCAAGCAATTCGGTTCGATGAGACGAAAATTGGAAGAGAAATTGTGACAACTCCATTACGGATGCACATGAGTGTTTCAAATGGTTTGCAAGTTGCGCTACACATGTATAAGAAGAACTCTAACGCGAAAGTTTCGAGTTTTTAATGTGTTCCACGTTGGCTCATAAAATTTCTTCGTGGTGAGCCATTCTCACAAGATGGTTGCAAAGGAGCTTTGGAGAGGTAAAAACATTTTAATGTTTTAACCTCTACTTGAAATTCTCGCTACTAGGCCGAAACAAGTAAGGAGAAAACGGCATTGCATGGTTGCGTACCAAGCGACTGCAAAACTTGAAGGCTAGTGGTGGCAGCAAGACTTTCGGTCTGTACTTCTTGGCTACATGCAAACGAAGGGGGCGCCATTAGGGAAAGCCCATTATGTGCGGTGAGAGACGCCTCTTGTATCCGCACGGCTTGTTATTTTTAAATACCTCCTCCATCAAGTGAGGTCTCAAAATTGGCTTTTCGTTTTGTTGTTGGGCGGGTTCTTTTTCTAGGAAGTGTGTTGACGATCGAATGGCACAAAGGCGCAGGCTTGCAATGTACATAGACGAGAATTGCTCCATTTCATCGTGCCACTCTACATAACGGTGATGGCTTTGGTTGGTTCAAGTTTTGCAAGCTTTTCAACCTCGCGGAACATTCCTCCACATGCACCGTCATGTAGTGGCGTCCTTCCATCCATTGCTTGTCGTCTTTTGCGGACATTGCGAGAACTTTTTGCAGTTCTTTCAGTCATTGTTTCATTGTGATGTAGCATTCCATCGAGGTTCCCATTTGTCCTACAAGCTTCCATTTGTGACTTGTGCAAACACACCATTGGAAACGTCTCTACTCCCCCGCGTCCTCTGTCGTGGTGCAACTGGTGTGTGACTGGTCGAGGCTGGGCAGCCTTGCCCCAAAGGACTGGCAGAGAACAGGAGTGTATCTGTAGAAGATCGACTCACACCTTCATCCGTGTCGAACCGTGGGAGACGTGCACTTGCGCAATTCTTGTTGCCTCAACGAAGCCGCTTCGAGACGCCGTTGCGAGTGAAACGGTGTCGCAAGACGCTTCAGAATGATCACCGTGCTGTTCTGCTTGGTCTTCTCCAGTATTGTGGGATATTCGGTGCGTTTGCCGACGAAAGAATGACGGAGAACGAGTCGCACTCTCAACAAGGAAACTGACCGGAGGGAATGTTGGGCCCTGCAGCTGGCAGCGTTTTACTTTAGAAATGTGAGAAAAACCATAGATTCAAAGACAGTCCACAAGATCAGTGCAGCTTTCAGCGATGACTCTGTTCTTAGTGACAAGGAATTGGAAGAGTGCTATGAGACCCTTATGCTCCACAAGGACAATATTGTGAGATTCCTGCCACTCTGGTGCAAGCTGCCATATTTTCAAAGACTTGCATGGGCAAACACAACTCTTACTTCCATGTGGTCACAAATCAAATCCTATGCTGAGCGAAGTGCGGTAAACACGATAACGGGGGACAAAGATAATGTCGGTTACATCGAATACTATCTTCCTGGAATGAAAGACAAGATCAAGATCGAAAGTGTAGATTTTGGAAAAAATCCACTAAGGGTGCTCTCCGTGAATGTTTTCAACACTCCAGATGAAGAGCTCATGATTGCATTACAGTTAAGTTGGGCTAGTCGCATGAAGATGGTATTTGCATACCCATTGAAGGTCCTTGGTTACAGCATGTTGCTCAAGCTGCACTTTTCCGAACTTCAGTTCTCAACCACAGTGAGAGTCTGGGGATCTCCGTTGGTTGATCAGATGCCGTGCATTGGTAAGGCATCGCTTTCATTGGGAGAGGTGCCTGATCTTGACTTTTCACTGCGGTTTGCCTTGAATGAGCACTTGAGTGGTGACCTTATGGCAGTCCCAGGACTTCATTGGTTGTTCAAATATTTCATAACACGTGTCTTGCAGCAGTCCTATGTTTGGCCTTCCCAATACGTCATGGAGCTGATGGAAAACGGTGGCAGATCCCCTCCCCCGGTTGGCGTTCTGACTGTAAATCTCATCAAAGCTTCGCAAGTGAAGGACAAAGACTGGTCTGGTTTGGACCTTAATGACATATATGCTGTCATGAACATCCGCAACAATGAAAAAGTGACAAGCACTTTGAAGAAAAACAACACTGATCCGATCTGGAATGAAAAGTTCACACTTCTTATAACCGATGCTGACAAGGACTGTTTGACAGTTCAGCTGTACGACTTTGACAAGCTGCTGACGGACACACAGCTCTGCTATGCTACCTTGCCATTGAATCTGCTTTCGGAGGAGACAATTCAGGAATTTGAACTTCAGCTGTACAAACACAATGTACGAGGGCAGGAACTTAAAAAAGAAGCAGCAGCCCACTTGCAAGAAGAGGAGTCACTGCGTGACATTCAAAAACGTGATAGTGTCGAAGAACATGACGGGCAATCCAGACCAGAGGAAGCTGCACTTTCTGCCCAGGGTCATGAGAGTAACCACGTCGCTGAAGCGACTGTAAGTACGAATTCAGAAGAGGAACCAATACGTACGTTCTTCCAAAATGCAGAGGGAGTTTACTGCGAACATGGAGACAATCTACATCCTCTTAAAGGATCTACAGTAAAAATCTCCGTGTTCTTAAGCAGGATCCGTTCGTCCACCGGATTTTCCTCATCGAAAATGGAATCGAGTTTGATGCAGACCAGGCGCAACATGAACTTAAGAAGGTCAAAAGATGTGAAAGGTTTGCTAAGGGTCGTCCTACTTAGAGCTGATGAACTTGAGGGTTTCAAAAAGATTCCAGAGAACATCATGCGGCCCTTTGCCAGGCTTCAGATTGGAGATGACATCCGTAACAGTGCATTGAAGAAGTACACAGATTCTCCAAATTGGAACGAAACCTTTGATTTTAACAATGTCTCTCCAGATTCTAAGTTGGTAGTAGAAGTTTTTCACAAGTGGAAGAGGAAGCTAGTCAACAAGCTCCTGAAGCGGCGTGATATTCCCCTTGGGCATGTTGAAATTCCACTTGATGATGTAACACGCAACCAGTCGCTGACAAATGTGTTCAAACTTCGCAGCACACGCAGCGGTGCTGTGCAGCTTCAATTGATTTGGCATTGGTACTGATATTTGGAGCTTAGTTCAGAATATGAAATTGCAGAAATCTGCAGCTATCTGTTGGTTGCAGAAGGTTGGATGCTTTCTCTTTGGAGTGAGATCCATTCATCCATGATCTCTTTTGATAGACTTTAGCTGACATGGGATGGTGGTCGCCTTTGTCAAGTTGATATATTGTGAGCAGGAAGCTTTTGCCCAGTATCCTGGCCTGTGCGTATTTAATTGCAGTCATGAAGGAAACCTTCTGGCAAGCCAGTCATTCACTTCTTAGCAGACAAGCTTGCTGGCGCAAGTAGCACCATTTAGCTCACGCTGACATCAAAGATCGCTGATAGTATGACTTGACCTTTGTGAACTTGCAATAAATTGGAAAGCAATGTGAAATTATTTTTCGGATTTGTATACACTGGCGAAGCAGATTTGTCCAAGCTGCTCAGAAGTGTTCCTCGTGGATAAAAGTATGTGCTGTATCCTGTGGTGCTGTTCAATGAGTTGCCGCACATACTTCGGTTGACCCTATTGATCCTCTTGCAAGGACCTATGTTCAATGGAAACTAGATGCATTTCAGATGCAGGGCAAATGCGATTTCGTGATTACGAACATTTCCAACCATATTTATCTTGTAAAGAAGCTTTTAGTAGTGTAGTGAAAGTAGGTAGGGTAGAATCACTAGCTTGGTCGCACGCCTTCCCCATGCCTACGCTTGCTACTTTCATGGAGCAATGCGAAGGGATCCATTTCCACGGGAAAATGGTAATTCGTAGTGATGCTCTGACTCCACCAAATGTAGAACGTCTCATACAAGGTAAGCCATCAACCTCCGTTGTGGGCCTTGCATTTCTCATACAAAAGACGGTCCTTGGCAACTAAACCTTATAGGGGGAATCATCGAAAAATAAGCACGAGTAAAGGCATTGTAAACTACACTTTCAACCTTCACAAACCGCGCTTGACCATGGCATTCTACCACTGTCTTCACAACATATGAAGAAAAGGATTCGAGAAGAAGCGTGAGCCTTTTTCTTCGAAGTATGTAGAATCCGTCTAGAGTGGTTCAAATTAGATGGGGACAAGTAGGCAATCAAAAGCTTGTCTCTCCCTCGGGGTTGCTTCTTGAACAAAGCTACAAACCTAAGTATGAAACTAGAAAAGTACAATCCAATCGTCGTGGAATTCCCATCTTGCATCTTGCAAATGCAAGGTAAGGTCGTCGCTTGAGATGACCTACTTATGCATACCTTCCAAGCTTCGGTTTTGTATTCCCCTCATGCATCGGCATTTGTAGAAGGGTGACAAGAACTTCTGTACGGGATTACAATCAATTGATGTAACATTTTCTAAATTCTTCGCACCCATTAAGGTGCGGATACATTGAAAGTACATAAATAGTCGTGTTGTTACTTAAGCGCAAAATATAGACAAATCTATTTTGTAGGCTTCGATATGCTTTGTCCGTCCTAAGCTTGTGCACATCTCCAAACGTTGCTACAACACGAGCGAGCCTGAATTTTTTGACGTCGGAAGCTAGAAGTAAGAAGGTTTAACAAATTCGAGTTGTTGTAGCAACTCCATTTCAAAAAGAAAATTCGGGCTATTCATTGCGTATCCTATGCCTTCTCTCGTTTGGACTTGGTGACTTGATCGGAGTGCAACATGTTGAAGAAAGGAGCGAAACCTCCAAGTGCGTTATACATACGATAAGTGAAATGCTCAAGGTGGATTGGTGCCCAAAATTTGGCCACTACGCCAAGATCACTAGAGTAATATGTGTTCACATCAACAATTGCATCGTAGGAGGTTCCTTCCTTGAAAAGTAAAAACAAAGAAATACGTTTTGCTCACACGATGTATGTTGTTGGTAGGGTGTTTTCATAGTGTTGAATAAGAACGTGTCAACTTTCAAGATTTCGATGTAGGAACAATTCGATATGATGTGTTCGCAATGGATTTTGACTAATGTGCTAATGAACTTATGGTAAGTCTCTCCACTTGCTTGACGGACAACCCACGCACTCGTGAAAAGGTTCGAGTGGGTTCAACTACACCACTTGCCTATTTGTGAAAATGTTATACACAACTACAAGATGAACATGTAGAATTCATGCATTTGAGTGTCTTGAAAGGAAAGGCCTCATCCTCATGACAAGCACGTTGCCAATTAGCAAAAGATACACCGCGTTATGTTACCAACGCATCCAAGACCATTCGAATTGCACGATGACACACTTCTTCAAATTTGGAGTTCCACGTTGGCCAAATCTTGCCGTGAGTCCTTTTTCACAATTCAATGGCGGCAAGGGAGGACACCTTGCTGCTTGCGATAGTGCCGCATTGTTTTTATGATACTTCTCTCTTCCGTATACATGGTCTGATAGAGATTCTACGCAAATTGGGTGGATGGGCGCAAGATTGGTAGAATCTATAGTCAATGCCGACAAACTCTCCTCGAAATGCCCATGCAAACCTAAAGGCTATGTACCATCCACAGTATGGCACAAGAGTTGCAAGTCATGCACCAACTATTCTTTCGCTCGAGGCTTCTCACAAGACATTGAAAACGACAGAGGAAACAGCACGGAGGTTATGCATAAGGATTCCTTTCCCTTGCAAGCATCGATGGTCGTCGTGCGAATTATTGCACGTGGGATGAACGATTGGTGAGCCGCCTCGCGCTCTCCTCTTCGTTTTCTCGGTGTGCATGTTGCGCGGTTATGCTCTTCGCTTGCCCTTGTTTTCGGCGAGCATGGCAAGCCTTCCTTGCTTTCCCCCATACATCTTCGTGGCACTTGGAATTTCGGACCACCTTCACCACAAGCACGTATCGAACGTCCTCCTGCAGTCTTTTTACGACGGATGTAAGTTGGAGGTGGGTGCACTCACGTGGTTCGTTTCCATTTGGACGTGGTTGGTGTCGGTCATGGCGGACGAGCGCACGCATTTGGTGCCAGTTGGAGTGTCGGAAGAGTTGGAAGTGGACCGTGAACGATGGAGAAGAGCTCACGGCGAAACGGATTCGGCGGATGATCCCGAATGGTCGCTGGAGAAGATGCTGGAGTACGTGTCGAAGCGAACGGCGTGGTTCCACCAGGTTTTGTTCGTGCTTTGTGTCAGCGCATGGCTGAGCGACGGCATGCAGCCCATCCTGGCGTCGTTCCTCCTGCTGCAGCTTCGAGACGGGTGGAAACTAGACGAGCAGCAAGGCGCAATGATTGGAAGTGCGCTCTTCCTAGGGATGCTGCTTGGTTCCACGGTGTGGGGAATCTATGCAGACCGAAAGGGGAGGAAGGCCACACTGTACATCACTGTCACCATTCACACCATCTGCAGCCTTTGCATGTCGTTCACCGACAGCATTGGCTCGCTGCTCTTCTGGCAAGCACTTGTAGGATTCGGGGTGGGCGGGAACCTTCCCGTGGTGTACTCGTACTACGTAGAATTCTCGGCCAAAGAAGGAAGAGGGTTCCACTTGGCCATGCTTGCTTCCGCTTGGAGCGTCGGGGAAGTCTTTGCTGCAGGCATATCCTGGATGTTCATGTCGTCCCTAGGATGGAGGTATGTCGTGAGATTCACAGTAATCCCTGGGTTGCTCACCTACGTACTGCTGCCTTACCTTCCTGAGACACCGCATTTCTTGCTGGTGAGCGGGAAAAAAGAAGAGGCGTTTGCAGTGGTGAAAAAGATGGCCGCTTTTAATGGCTTGAGCCTGCCACTCTCCCTCGAGGGTCTCAAGCCACTTCCGGCAGAAGTGACCAGGGAGAAGGGATCGGTCAAGGAGCTGTTGTCTTCCCCACTGATGCGACAGCTCACCTTGCTGCTCTGGGTTATGTGGTTTTTAGGTTCTGTGGGGCTCTATGGGGTGATTATTTTTCTTCCTAGTTACTTCCAGAGCAAAGGCATCAGCCTGTTCGGGGGAGTGTATGGGGCAGTTTTCTTCTCCACGCTAGGAAACATTCCAGGCATCATCGCTGCTGCTTGGATCCTAGAGCAGGACTGGTGCGGTAGGAAGGGCGCAATTGCTGCCTTTGCTATCATGTGTGCCTTTTGTACCATATTGATGTCAGGTGTGAGTGGGTCTGTCTCGCTCCTGATCACGGTCACGTTTGCCAAGTTCTTCGTCTACGGCATGTGGGCTGCTATGGATGCGTACACGCCAGAAGCGTATCCCACCACGCTTCGCTCTACAGGAAATGCTTCTGCGTCAGCCATGTCTAGGCTAGCGGGTCTCTTGACGCCTCCAGTTGACGTGTCGCTCATCAAGGTGGATTTCAACCTTGCGTTGATTGTGTGGGCGATTTCTTTTGCTGTGGTTGGCATGTGCGCTTGGAATTTGCCAATTGAGACGCAAGGCAGCGATTTGAAGGACAGGGTAAAGGACGAGGAGGTCGAGGACGAGAACATGCAGTTCTTCGAGCGCCATTCCTCAGCATACTCGGGTCCGGGAAGTTACTAGCGATGTCCCCAGCAGCTCTCGCACATCTATGCAGCCTGCAGACGGCCTTGTCGTTGGATTCGTTCGCCTCCATGTGCTTTCACGGTGCATTTGCTTCACCATCTGGTCGCATTGCAGCATATTTCATTCACTTTTGCAGCTTTTTGTTCGCATGCGTTCCGTTTCCCCACTCTGTGCTTGTGCAATGGTGGCTCTAATGCATTCCACTGCTGTCTGTCTCCATCCGGTTCCTTGTTCACTTTCCTTCCCATCCGTTGGTCCGTCTTGCTGTGGTGTTGCAACGGTGGATTTGGATCATCCACCTTCTAACCTGTCCATGCATCAATGAGATGGCACAGGTGGCACACTTGACCAGCAATGGAGGTCCACCCTCCACCCCATAAACGCATCCAATGCCCCCCCCTTGCTTCGGTCCCCAGGGAAGCTTCCTCCCTG